>PRKT01000757.1:40306-122806 GCA_003671525.1 Saccostrea glomerata
GGGGGGGGGGGGGGGCTATGATCATAACTTATTATACTCAACATGCAAAGACAGAAAAGCTTAAATTCTTAGAGAGCAATTATGATCATCATTGTTATTTTAAGGGCATTTTGATTTACAATGTCATGTTTCTGACTTCTGACAGCACCCTAATACAAGGTCATATTTTTATTCAAAATTTGAGAGAGAGAGATAGAGATATGAAAACATACGTATATATGATATGTATTGAAAATGAAGGTATGAACATTTATCATCTGGGATTAATGTAGCTTTAAATATCTTTTAACAAAGCCCTGTGATGTAACATTATACCTTTTATTGTCAGAGAAGTCATCTCCTAACAAAGGAAGGATCATTTTAAGTATATATCTCGCCTTAGTTAACTCTGTCAGTCATTTCATAACGTCGTCTTGTTACAGCGGCAGTACTTAATACCGTGGTCAGCTTTGGATCGCATTCCATGACTTTCTTAAGAGCACTTCCTCTCTGTAAAGATGATCTTAGTACAGGCACTTGCCGCCTCTTGAGTTATGATATTTGTCACACTGTTACAATGGAGATTTTTAACATTGCAAGCATTTTTTATTTTATATAGGTCAGAATAAGATGCATTTTCTTGTTTGAATATTCCTCAAAATCAAAAATATGCATTTTCTAGAGACTTTTAAAGTGAAGATGATGATTTTTTTTTTGTCCAACAGGAATGAAGAATGTGATTCAAACCTTAAAAAAGGGAAATTATTGTGCAGAGTTTTTACAAAGGGAGACTACCCTGGTATATAAAGACACTGCTAGAATCTGTGGTAAGTCAAATTAATATATTTTCTTTTGAATAAAGTGATTTACATTATTCAAAAGAATTTGATATACAGGGGGATCTTGTCAGGAGCTCATAAAAAGAACCTGCCGGGTGCCCTTCCAAAATACTGAAATTTGTATTCCTCCCTCCAGTGTTTAAACATTGGGAAGGTGGGGGGGTCAGATGATCTAAGATCTAAAATTGATGTGTCATCCTTAACAAAATTTCTAGACATCCAGGATGTAGTGTTTGGTATTATCTTTCTTTAAATATGTTAAAAATATGATGCTGTTGGTCATTTGCAAGTTTGTACCTAAGGCTTGGGGGCTGGGGAATGTCCCTTAACTTTTAATGACAATATTCCTCTGATTATTTTGGTATTTCATCTAATCTCAGCGTTAAAAGAGGAACCCTTGATGTCCCCCTTCTTTATTTTTTTTTCATTTCCCCTTCTATTTCTTTGGGGTAAATAATGATTTCTTAATTCTGTTTGGAATTTCTGCTTTTGGAATACCGACATGACCTTGTCTCATGTAGTACAAACGAGGGTGAAGTAATTAATTATGATTGTTGATTATTTGTTAACGAGGATGCTCTCATTAGATATTGACAACTTAATGATAATCAAGTACATGTGAAATGAGAAGCATTGACAGTTATTACACTTGTGACCTCTGACCTCTGATATGACCATGTGACCTTGTGTCATATTAACCACAGATACAAAATGTCTTTTGTTCTTTCATATTGCTGTAATATATGGGATCCTCGCCCCCCACCCCACCATAAAAAGAAAGAAAAAATTATCGTGTGACCAAGTTTCCACTTTTTTAAAACCTTCAGGAAACAATATATTTTTTTTCTCATGTTGTCAATAGGTGTATTAAGATTTTCTGAGATTTTTTTCCCCAAACGTTTTACTTACAGACCCTTTATTATTGACGTTAGTTGGGAGAGGCAAAAAAACATTATTTAAAGAAGGCCTTCAATTTTCTCAAAAGATATAAGTCAGTCTATATAAATGTTTAACTAAGAATTCTGATGCATGCAATGGATTTTTTTTTAGCTAAAAATTATATATTGGTGCTTTCATTGGGTCAAGTTTTAGCATTTTTAAATTTAAAGTTGAAATATACATGTATTTTCAATTCCAGGTCTTTAATGGATAGAAATTTTATAATGTATTTAGTGTTATAATGATTACCCGATTTTTATTTATATTTAATTTTTTGAGAGAGAATGTAGATTTTGACAAGGTTATTCATGATGGGTAGGACTTCCTTAAAATACCAAAGTCAAAGAGCATTCTTGATGCAGAGTCTCTGTGTCATTACAATGTTTGATTCAGTGAATTGGTTATTGATTAAAGGTAATCCGTAAGGAAGTAGAAAGAATGATCTCTAATTAATGGGGCGATGAGAAGTCTTAAAAGTAACACCGTAATGATTAATTAATGTTCTCGGGATTTTGGGCTTGTGTTTTAGGTGATTTTGGAAGTTTGATTTTTGGTTTGCTAGAGAGAGGTAAAAATTACATTCTTCTAGAAATTGATGTAAAATTTGAAATTATTATTCCCCTGGAAATTTCTTTCATGGATAAAGAAACTACCAATTTAAAATTCACAAAATTATATAATTATCCTCTTTACCTAAATAAAAAATTTTATTCTTGTCAAATTAATTATGAATTTTTTTTTTGTGATGTTGAAGTGACGTGTTGCAGTTGGTATCAGGTGTTTGTTTGTGTTTATTTTTTCAGTCAAAGTCACTCCTTTCTTGATCTGTCTGTATCTGTCTGAATACATTGTTAATTTTAAGTATTTCTGCAGAGTCTCTAAGTCTTGAATTTTTCTCTATTTTTGGATTTTTTTTTTAAATCACACCTGCTTATCAATTTGCACACCTCCACACAGAATAAAATCAGAAATCCTCTGAAAAAAGAGAAACATTCTTGAAGGACAGAAATATACAGTTTTTATATAGAATTTTCACCTTTAAAGTTAGTAAAGTTGAACAGTAGATATCATACTTGCCAACCTCCAGCATGTAAAAATCTGGTCATGACCAGATTTGGAAAGTAAAAAATCTGGTCATAACGCGTAACGACATTCACGACATATTTACCATGATTAAATTTTATACATATATATACAAAGTATTTGTGTATTGAGAATTCTTTTATTGAAAAAGGATTGAATTTACTATGACAAAAAATTTATACATAATTTGATTTTAATTAATATGTTAAAAAAAATAAAAATTGAAGGTTTCATGTATTAGTATTGACCTGAAGTAAGTGTGCAGTTTTTTAAAAGCCTTTTCAGTTTCAGCTAAATTTGAAAGTATACCAATTTCAGTTTTGAAGTTATTTTTCCTCTCTCTTAATTAATTAACTACTGCAATATGTTTTAAATGTGAAGTTAGGCCTACACTGTTATTGATCACTTTATTTTATCTAGAATGAAAGTTATTTTCCAAGATTCCTTGATATGTACATAAATATCGTTTCTCTTTTTCTTGGTTCAATCAGAGACGTTTTTAGTTCAACTTGTTCCTGTGTGCCCTGATAACGATTTAGTTCTATCGGAAGCCATTTTAATTGACTTCAAACATTGTTTGTCAAAACAACACCCAGTTAATTGTTTACACCTGCACTGATAATTAATCCATCGGCATTGTTTACGTAGATCTAAGCTTGGGTTGTAACTGGAAGTTAAAAGTGCAGCCTAATTTACGAACCAAATCCGGAAAATCGGGAGATTTTCGGGTTGATCGGCAAAAATCGGGTGATAAGCATGACCCGCCGGGTCATAAAAAATAATCGGGTTACGGGTTGAAAAATCGGGTGTGACCCGACAAAATCGGGTGAGTTGGCAAGTATGAGATATTTTGAATCGTGAACACTGGCATTTTGAATACCAAGGCTTTCTTAAAGTAATTTGGAAGTCATAACTTCTTATAATTTTTCCCTCCAAATCTGGAATCCTCAGATAACTAGAAGTTTTTTTTCTTGTTTTCATCAAGTCTGAGCTTCAAGATAACAAGGTTGATCTGTAATACATTAATAGATCAATTGTATAATAGCGAGCGTCGCGAAGCGACCCTCGTCACTGCGAGCTCTTAAAGCAACGCCTGTGCGAAGAGAAAATTCGGAATACTGCACATTCATTCGACAGAATTTTTTTAGGCAGTAATTTGGACCCACAATGCATCACTTGTTAAAGCTACGTTCTCGCGAGAATATTAAATAAGCAGCAAAAATTCAACTAAAAGTAAACATATGCCCTGATTTAATGGATAAATATTGAAGCTAAATAGTAAACGAATTACATTCTTCATTTATTTTCAGCACTGTTCAGGCTTCTTTTTTGGAAATTTAACTCTCATAAGACGTCATATGACGTCAGAGTCTAGACGCACCAAATGTCACGTGCAGTTTGACGAGTCCGATCTAAATTAAAATAAATAGGATATCTGCGCTCGCCATAACGGTCGCACCGTCATAATTATTTCAAAATTTTCTGCACAGTAAGCATGTTGTCTTGTACCTTTTGACAGCATAGCATCATGGGAGGTGTAAGCTACTTTAAGGTGGAGTCTAATCACATTATATTTCCTGCACTGATAAGTTTGGTGAGCATTGTGTGCTGTTAGATATCCTAGAGATTCTTCAAGTCAGATCATGCAGTTATTGGGATATCTAGGAAATGAAAAGCACCTTGTAACCTTGGCCCCTTTTTTTAAATAATAAAAAAATGAATTGCCTTAAATTTCTACATTTTGTTTAAAAATAATTTTGCTTAATATATCTCATAATTTTTAAACATGTTAAAAAGTACTCACATATTATGGAAATAACTTTGTTGTTAACAAAACTGTGGAGAATTCTGTATGAATAACAAATTTGGATGAACATTGTCCTTCAATCTTTTATTTAATAGTTGCTGTGATAATTATGATAGAGATGAGGTATTGAAAAGAAGCCTCAATCAGGTAAAAAAAAAAACAGACATGCACATTAAATACCAGAGGAGGTTAAATATGTAAAGGAAGGCCCTCTTAATACGTAAAGGAAGGCCGTTATACATAGACATGTCTAAAATTAGGAATTCCACTGTAACATCAACCCATTAAATGATGAAACAGATTACTTTAACATTGACTCTGAATCTTTTGTGTTAGGAGATAAAAAAATTCGGGAGCACCTAGCGCAGCTTCCTCAAGATGTTTGTATAGGAATCTCCTGTAGATAAAGGTGTATACCACAGTAAATTACCCCTGTAGTCAGCCCATTAAGGAGATAAGCCTGTTATCAGCGGGGAAGGCCATTGATCGCAGAAATAAAACCAGCTCCGCTGTCTTAATATTAAAGGGGCGGTCAGCCTATCTGAGAGGATCGTTTCCAGGAATTTCTTCTTCTTTTCAATAATACTTTAAGTTTAATCAAATGTGCTTCTGTTCTAATATGTTCTTATTTTTTCCTTTAGCCCCTGTTTAAAGAGGAAAATTTATCAGGTATAAATTACAGCATTTGAATTTCTAGCATCTCTTTTAAATCTACTTGAAGATGTAGAGAATCAATTTTGGTAGGAACAACCTTCTCATTCTCTGAAGTAAACTTTTAGAAGAAAAAAAATGAGCAGATATAGATGAAGTCTTTATGTCAAGAAATTTCCCACAAACTATAAATTTATCTTTAAGAAACTGTTGATATATTCAATTAATTGACACTTTTTTCCCATCATCAGCATCCAGTTAATTAAAATAATTATGCTTCAGCATGGTAGAGAAATTTCAATGAAAACATAATAGAACAACATTTATATAATTGAAGCACATTGCCTTAACGTACCAGATTTTAGTGTCTTATGATAGTAAAAGTTTAGGTGACGTACGCCTTGTGTTAACAATATGTGTCTGTGTGCTCTGCTTCATTCAGATCGCCGCGATTTAAAGTACTTTGTACATACAGTGAAGTATATACGACAGCTTTATTGATATACTCAATAAATGTGCCGCAGAGATCTAATGAAGTGAAATGAATGAAAGGGGGAATTTAAATTTTTACTTCTCCACCGAGACGAAATCGTTAATTTTGAAATGTGTATTGAGTCTTTGAGTAATGGGCACAATGATATATAAAGTATAAATAGAGATAGGTAATAATTAAATCTCGCTGGGAGCTAGATATAAAGTCTAATTTTTTTTAATATAAGAAATAATTTTGTTGTTACATTATGGGGGTCCATTCTTATGTTGTGACACAGGCGGAGTTGTTATAATGGGTGATATAGCTGTGCATGGAGATTCTCTATTAGACTGGTATGGTGTGTACTTATATTTTATATCATTAAAATCTTGCATCCCTTTTACTTCTCTCCCTGTGTTTCAATTCATCTCCATTTCCCTATCTCTCTAAATTTCTCTCTCTCTCTCAAGCTTTCTCTCCATCCCTATGTGCCTATTTCTTGCCTTTATCTCATACTCATATTTCTATCTCACTCTCCATTCTCTCTCTCTCCCTTCCTTGTGCCAATTTCTTGCTGTCTCTTTCTCATATTTCTATCTCACTCTTTCATTCTCTGTCTTTCTCTCTGTCAATCTCTCTCTCTCTCTTTCCCTGTGCCTATTTATTAACTAATGTGACTATCTCTCACGTTGTATTTTTCATTCTGTCAGTCTATTTGTCTGTGTAATTGTTGCTTCTTTCATCTCTTATCTTCTAAAAATGATAAAAATTTCTGTAATTTGTAGAAATTTTGTAATTCATTATAATTATGTTAAAGTAAAACATTTACAATTTGTAAATTCTCTGAAGAAATGGGATTTATTTTTTTCATTTATAGGAGGAATGAAAAGTAAATAATAATAACATTTTCTTGCATGTAATATAAATTCTATTAAACACCAAAAGCTGGTAGTAAACACAAACATAAAATGTTAAATGTCCCAGGACCTGATCTTTGATGATGTCTGACAAATATTTATACAGGTAAAACTCAGGTAAGTCATATATCTACCTGTGTAAAAGTCCTTCAAAAATTGTCGAAAATCCTAAGGTTCTGTTGACAAACAAGAGGTTCAGTGTTTACCTGTTTGTTGTATAATAAATAAATGATCAACTGGGATGTTTTCTTGGTCACATTGACTGAATTTGTAAGATCATTACCTAAATGTACATAATTTTATTCCAACCCCCCTCCCCCCTAAAAAAAAATAATTATATATATAAACCTGTGTAGGAGTGTGAAAAATAAATTATTCCTGTTAAGGGAAGGGAAATTAATTGTTAATGACCAAAAAAAAAAAAAACAGATAGATTCCTAATCCAACCTTTTTTCTCCTTCATTCTTAATTAAGGAAGAGAAGTATATAATTCTAAGCTATAATGGTCACATTACAAAGTGTCATCATTATGATAAAATATTCAATCCATGAAAGAGAAAGTTTTTAAAAACATATTATCTAGATTAGGTTAAAAAGGTAATAAGAACATTTTCAACAAAGTGACAATCATGTGAAACAATATTCAATTTAATTATTAAAATGTATGACTGCAAAAGTTTAAAGGCATGATAGCTCTCAAAGAGTGGATCCAACAATTGCATCTCTGCATTGGTGGATCTAACAACTGTGTCTCAGAGTGGGTGGATCCCAAAAAATTAGTGCAGGAATGTGTTTTGACTCTGTAAGAAATATGTTAACGCCTCGTTTAACAGGGAAATAAGTGTTTCAATAATTCCAGAAATTGTCAGATTAGGAGAGGAATTTTTTTATGTTGGTTTTATGATCGTTTTAGTAGCAGACTGCCTTTGATTGACAGTGTAAAAATTTAATGGGCCTCCAAGACTGGTTCCTCAGTGGAGGAAGAATGTCTGAATTACATGTCTTATAATTCAATAATTTATCAATAATTTTGAATTGTTGAGAACTGTTCTTCAAATTAAAAAAAAAAGTTCTGAAATCTTTGAGGTCTTCATGTGAACTGTTTTACTTAAATGATGTGCCGGCTGGCCTTGATCAGCACAGTAAAAAATAATCGTCCTTGATCTCAATTATAACAAGGTAAAGTAATTATGTGTTTTAGAATATTCTGCCGATTTATGGAATATGATTTATGGAGATAAAGAGTAAGTTAAAAAGGGGAATGGCAATTCAAAATTCACAAGTGAGTACTATTATGAATTTTGGAAATTTTACATTGTTATTGGTCAAGATTGTAACCTTGACCTTTACTTTAACCATGTTGAATGACGAGTGGTTTGTTTTGTATTTAATTTTAGAAAGTTTAAATTTCAGAATTACTTGTGTAAGGTTTTTTTCTTTATGTGTGTTGAATTTTAACATGTGTTTACATATTAGGACAAAAAATAGAACTTCCTGTTCAATGTGTTTTGTAAATGGTGTGTAAATAACTCAGATGGGCTAAGTAATACCATAAGAAAAGGGTTAGAAAATGAAAACAAGAGGCCCAGGGGCCACAGTGCTCAGCTGAACACATCAGATCATAACTGAAAGTTTACTGAGGTGGGGGGGGGGGAGGGGCTTAATTTAACCCGCCCCCCCAGGTGTTTATCTTTTGAACAAACTAGAATCTATATTACAGGAGGATGATTCCATATAAATATCACTAATCATAGCTTTGAAGTACATGTACTTGAAAGGACGATTTTAAAAGGTTTTCCTATATATCCCTTGATATATAACTTGAATCTACACTACTTGAGGATGATTCCACATGAGTTTCATCTTTTCTGGCCCAGTGGTTCTTGAGAAGAAGATTTTTCCGATTTATTCCTATGTAAAACTTTGATCGGCCATTTTTGCCCCACCCTAGCCCTGGGGGTCATGATTTGAACAAACTTGAATCTACACTACCTGAGGATGATTCCACATGAGTTTCATCTTTCTTGGCCCAGTGGTTTCATGAGAAAAAGATTTCAAAAGATTTTTCCTTTATATTCCTTTGTAAAACTTGGGTCGGCCATTTTTGCCCCACCTAGCCATGGGGGTCATGATTTGAACAAACTTGAATCTACACTACATGAGGATGATTCCACTTGAATTTCAACTTTCCTGGCCCAGTGGTTCCTGAGGAGATTTTTTTTAAAAATGCCATTAATTTTTCTCCAATTCATAATTATCCCCCCTTGTTAAAGGACATGGCCCTTCATTTGAACAAACTTGAATCCCCTTCACCCAAGGATACTTTGTGCCAAGTTTGGTTGAAATTGGCCCAGTGGATCTTGAGAAGAAAAAGAAAATGTGAAAAGTTTATGACAACAAAGACAATGACAACAAAGACAATGACAACAACAGACGATGGACAAATTTTGATCAGAAAAGCTCACTTGAGCTTTCAGCTCAGGTGAGCTAAAAAATGGAAAATCATTTTCATTGCAATTGCATGGTTTTAGAATTTTGTTTGACTTTATAACTAGATATGAACTTTATATTTATAAAAATCATTGATATCCAGTGTTCTAGGACATTACAACCTAAAATGTGCATAAAATCTTGGAGGAATTATTATATGGGTGTATTTATAGTTATTGAGGCCCTGTAGAATTATTATTCGTTGAAATCTCATTAACCATCTGGCAAAATTATGTATCTAAGTGTAGTCTACTTGTGACACTGCCAAGTTACATTGAAATCAGACCAAAACTGTAGCATTTTGAATGTATTTCATAGAAGAGCATTCAATATGTGTCCTTGGCAATGTCATGTTTAATTTTATCAGTAAAATGAACCTCTCGCATGGACTTCAGAGTAGACAACACCAGGGTAAAAACCACTAAGATGACACAGATTTTGTCTAGGTGTCTAAATTTACTTTAGTATAATCTAGATTTACTTAGCGATATATCTATACCTATATCTGCCCCTCTCGAGTAAACAATGCAAACTCACACACTGAATTAAGACGTCTCTCCAATATTGAATTTCTGACTGTTAAAGATAAAACTGTATATCAAACGGTCTAGGGTGTAAAAGGAGTAAATAACAGGTTTGATTTGATTTTTTTTTTCTATAGACCAAGGACTAGAAATCTTAACATTGTATCTTTATTTTTTTCGAATTTTTATTTCACTTTTTTTTTTGTTAGCAGTTTTTAACATTTATAATGACACTGTATAAATGCTCACTATTTAAACTGTATTTATGGCACCTGACCTTTTAGTTTAAGTTGACTGCAAGACAATTGTGAAATACAAGACTAGTTTAAATTCACATCAGGTCAAGGCCAGTTGTTCTTAAACATCAAAAGGTCAAGAATAACTTTGCAGACTTTCAAATGTACCTTATTTAGGATTGGATGGTTTTTAATTTAGTTTTTTTAAGTACATCTGGCCTTTAATTTACAAGCAATAAAATTATAATATTTCTAATGATGGATACAGGTTTGGATTGAATTTAGATTTGACCTGCAAGTATAACTTGGCTGTTAAATTGATCTGCAATGAAGGTCAATAAATTATTACAAAATATTTCCTTATACAGTGACCATGCAGCATTATTTAAAGTTGAATCTTCACTTATTTCTTTTTTATTCCAGGTGACCCCGTGGTATTATGTGGAAGAAGATCTTTGCCCTCTTTATAGGCGTCCTGGTAGGGTACTGGCTGATCGATGACTTTAACCCAGGTACGACTTTATTTTCTCTCTTTATTTTACCCTAGTCACAGTGCTCTATGCTCCTGCACCTCGCTAAGCCTAGCTTTGAAGCTTTTCAGCTTCTTAAATTGCCCTTGAGGCACTAGAGGTGGGATCAGGTGCCTATGTGAGGAGAGAATCCCCCAACTTTGATCCCCATGTGTTGATCAGGTATACATACACATACTGTAAACCAACTGTTTCTTATGACAGCTTTTATTAGCAATTTGTCAGTTTGAAATTGGTCTGCAACATTTAATTTTCACGAATTTAAGGAAAAGTGTTCTTCAAAAACAAAGCAAAATAATTGATTCATGGCGATTAATGTACACTGCTTAAAGTAGGTTGCGAAACTGAATAATATTTCCCACAAAGGAATAAAAGCTGGTTTATAGTAATGCCTAAATTATAGGTACTGTTACAGACATCAGGGTAACAGCATGATATATATATATTATTATAACAGTAACTTGATCCGAAGGGTGGTATCACGCCGAGTTGACAGGCGCAGATCATTAGATCTAACGAGACGCGAAGCGTCGAGTTTGATCTGATGATCCGCGCCTGTCAACGAGACGTGATACGGCTCTTCGGATCAAGTTACTGTTATAATGATAAATTTATTATATACCCCCTCATAACTAGCAAAATATAGCAATAGAAAACTTTAGAGATCAATTGCATAACATTTATCCATAAAACAAAGCATACTTTCAAGGGACTTTTTAACGCGCAAGAAAAATAACGTCATATTTCTGCGTACTACGTCATCAGTTTCAGAGAGTGGTGATATGGATTCAGAAAACAACATGTTGGTGATCCGGAAAATCGGATCACGACGTCACGTGATAGCGTAAATTCAACAGTAAAATTGAGTGATACACATTAGGTATATAATAAAAGCTTGTTTATAGTAATGCCTCAATTATAGGTACTGTTACAGACATCAAGGGTAAACAGCATGAAATATAATTTGATTCAGAAATTAAACTGTACATAATAATTTATCATACAGCGCAGTGGTTTTTTTTTTTTTTAGATGTACTAAAAGGAAAAAGAGTTGTTGTGACGGGGTCCTCCACAGGAATAGGTGAACAGATAGCGTATCACTACGCGCGTATGGGGGCCGATGTACTCGTAACAGCACGGAGAGAGAATATACTCAAACAGGTACACTTGTCTCTCTCTCTATATATATATATATATATATATATTAGTGACCAGAGGGATTATGAGCTTGCTTCTCAGTCCCTTGTTCTTTAAGAAAAGAATACTGATTAGTGTTTTTATGAAATTAAAATATATTAAATTTATATTAAAAAGATAAGGATTTATCATGATGAAGCCTACATTGCCTCTCAAGTCTTGTAATCCATTTAGAGCAGAGCATGCACTTTGCTGTTCATAAAATATTCTATACATCAGAACTATGGTGAAGTCCTGATGAAAACTGTCTACACATTAAGTATGAACAGGAGAGTGTACTGTACTTGATATTTTTGACCTTCTTTCTATTGTTCTTAATGATAACTGTTCATTTCCTGTGCAGGTTAGCTTCCTTAAGTGGAACAGGATATAGTGCTTTGGTTTGTCTAGAATAAACTTAAGGTTTTATCCCAAAATTAGTTATTAGAAAATATTTTTAAAAAAATGTGCTTTGAGTCTGCTGTTAAATTTGTTTTTTCTCAATTCAGATTATACTGTATGTGTACTGAAAATAGTGGCTTTTGCACAGACAATAATACACTAATTTATAAATACTGTTGACAAAACAATTGGATTTATCCTGCAACTACCCCTTGCATTGACCTAATAAAGGTCTCCTAATAAACCAAAGCTTTATCCGGTCACTGCCCTAATAAAGCCTCGTGCATGTATTCCGTCGTTCTAAAAGCATTGTGAATTTATGTATATTCCAATGTTAACCCCATGGCGTCATAGTTTCAACTGCAGAGGAGTGTCTAAATCAGTTGGAAAAAGCTTTTTTTGGATGTTTAAATGTAAAATTTTGTTGCATGATAAACAAAATACTTGATAACTGTCTTGATAAGCGATATTTGGGCTCGGGTCGAAAACATAAGAGGGCTCGGCAAGACTTGCCCTTTATCACGTTTTCTTACCTTTGTCCAAATATCACATATATTCTAAGACAGTAACCATGTATTTTATATATGATACCTAGTGATTGCCGTAGATTTTGAAAACTGTAAAACAACTCTTGTCAACTTTTATTCGCGATTTGTCAGTTTGAAATCACCCTGTGACAATTAATGTTTCCAACTGAGAAAGGGTTTTCTACAAATACTTATTGGCAAAATGATTGATTTGCGTCTATTTTTATTTTTTAATTAAATTAGGTCGTGAGACTTGAGAATATTTCTCACACGTGAATAAAAGTTGTATGGTATGCCACATCAATTTATATTCAGGAGTTAAAGTAGGTTGTGAAATATTCTCGCACGCAGATAAAATATATTTTGCATTGTGCCTATTTATGTACTTATTTCGCTTCGATTTATATTCATGAGATGAACTGTGAGGCAGAACTCGTGAAATTTTCATGCCCACATATTAAATTTAGTTTGCGTTGTGCCTATTTATGTACTGATTTTGCTTCAATTTCTATTCACCAGATAAACTAGGCGACAGAACTTGCGAAATTTTCTCGCACACAAATAAAATTTAGTTTATGATGTCCCAGTATGTACTGATTTTCAGGCTGTCAGTTATCTGTTTCAGGTCGTGGCTCGCTGTAAAGATCTCGGTCCGAAGGACGGCAAATATTTCTACAAAGCAGCAGATATGGTCAACATGTCGGCAACAAAAGAAGTTATACAGGTTTCAGATCTAAAGTACCTATATAATTCACCAATACCTTTTTTCAAATACCTTTAGCTATTTATCACTTTAGCATTGTTAGGCCAAACCAAAAAAATATGTTTGTTTACTGTTTATACAGGTTTCAGACCCAAAGTAGGTAAACTTTTTCTCAGTGTCAACTACTTTCAGAACCAATTCTAATACTACATTTTCGGTACATCACTAAAGAAGGGGCGGGGACCATGCTTTCAATTAACATGTTAACATATTGTATAAGTAAGGTTGGGAAAAAAAGTGGGGGGCCAGACCCTGCCCCCCCCCCCCCCCCCCCCCCCCCCTGTTGCTATGCCCCTGCTCTTTTGTTTATACAAATAGGAAAGTTGCAGATCTAAAAAAAAAAGCGCTAATGGAAGATGGCTTTAAGAATTTTAACATTTGTAACCAGTTTTCAATAAAAACTTAAGATCAACAAAAATATGCATAAAAAAAAATAAAAATCAGAAATGTTTTGGTTGATTGTATTATCTATTGAAAGGAAAAGAGAAAGTTTAAGGAAGACATTTTTTTTTCTTTTTTTTTCAATTTGTTTTTATTATTTTGATTAGGAGGCCAATGACAGACTTTGTGATATATATGTTTTATTGTCTTCATTAGGAGACATACAACAGACTTTGTGATATAGATGTTTTAATTGTTTCCATTAGGAGGCGTACAACAGACTTTATGATATAGATGTTTTAATTGTTTCCATTAGGAGGCATACAACAGACATTGTGACATATATGTTTTATTGTCTTCATTAGGAGGCGTACAACAGACTTGGAGGGATAGACATACTGGTCCTGAACCACATACTGCCTATCCCCCTGGGTTTGTGGGACGGGTCCCCTCAGAACCTGACCCTGACGGATAAAATCGTTGATGTCAACTTCAAGGCTTACGTCCACCTCACCTCTCACGCACTACCTCATCTCGTGGCAGTTAATGGCAGCCTCATAGTGGTGTCTTCACTGGCAGGTAAGAGTATCACCTCATCTCGTGGCAGCTAATGGCAGCCTCATAGTGGTGTCTTCACTGGCAGGTAAGAGTATCACCTCATCTCGTGGCAGCTAATGGCAGCCTCATAGTGGTGTCTTCACTGGCAGGTAAGAGTATCACCTCATCTCGTGGCAGCTAATGGCAGCCTCATAGTGGTGTCTTCACTGGCAGGTAAGAGTATCACCTCATCTCGTGGCAGCTAATGGCAGCCTCATAGTGGTGTCTTCACTGGCAGGTAAGAGTATCACCTCATCTCGTGGCAGCTAATGGCAGCCTCATAGTGGTGTCTTCACTGGCAGGTAAGGGTACTACCTCATGTGGTGGTTAATTTTTAATTTAATGTTTTCAATGCCAGGTAAGGGTCCAACCTCATGTGGTGGTAGCCGTATAGTGGTGTCTTTATTGACAGGTAAAGGTTCCTCCTCGCGTGACCTCTCAAAACCTGATGCCACCTTAAATCCCAATGCTCTGCTAATTTACTGGCATGTAAAGAAATAATGGTTTGACAATTTGATAAATAGCTTTTCTATAGTAAGTAAAGGTACAAAACAATTTGTCTTATTTTTAGGGAAGATAGGACAACCCTTCACTGCCGTCTACTCTGCTACTAAATTTGCTCTGGACGGATTTTTTGGTGCCCTGCGACAGGAATTTAAACTCAAGGGATGTGAGGTCTCCATCACTCTGTGTGTCATAGGACTCGTTGGTAAGCCACTCTGAAAAAAGTTAATGATTAAACAGGTTAAAATTTGACAGAAAAAGACTCTTCAACTTGAAATAAATTATGAAAGGAATTATGGACATTGATGCCATTAATATTTACATATTGCTGAATCTCAATGATGGCTATTCATTGCATTACCTTTTTAATTTTGACTTTCCCTTTGACCTTGACCTCTATTTCCTAAAATCAAAGATGAACATAATTTGAAGTTTTAATGAAACATTATAATAACCAACATAATTAAACATTTACATGTCAGAATATGACAAGTTTTACTGTAATTAACTAGTAATGTATACTTTATTTACAAACAGGTACAGAGAATGCAATTCGTGGTCTTCGAGATTATGGACAACACTTCCTTCTGGCCAAGTTACCAGCGGAAACGCCGAGTGACACTGCCCTGGCAATAATTAAAGGTGGTGCCCGCAGGCAGAGAGAAATCTACCACCCTTACATCAGCATGAGGGTCATGACCTTTCTACGTGACTGGATACCAAATGTTGTGGAGTATATAAACAGATCTATGTTTACTGTACCTCCGTAAGGCATGGGTAAACTTAGGAAACAAAGAAAAGGATAGAGTCGAACAAGAGGGAGGGTGTAAAGTCAGGACCTGAAGTCAAGAAGGAATAAAATGGCAGCAGTTTGTGATTTCTATAAAGCTAAAAAAGCTGGGATGGCAAAAACTCAAATGATGAAGGAAGAAAATAGAAAAAGTATAGTGTGGTGTTAGACAGAGTTGTTCATAGAGTTTTAGGCTATAGAAGACTGAAAAGCTGGCAAGAGAAATAGGAGGAGGATCAAAGAGGGGTGTGTGAAATTTTGATAGTCAGTGTGTTCGTATTTATTTTCATTTTGAGTGTATGTGTGATAACATGGATGATTAAGCCATTGATGAATTGTAATAACTTGTAATTATAGGCATTAAATGTTTATGCAAAACAGATTTTAGAAAGTAAATTTTTTTTCATTGAAAATATATACTGTTCATCACTTTTTTATTAGCGAAACAGTGTGCTCATGAAAATTTCATTCCTGCATATTATATTATATTGTAATTTTTAAAGATCACTTAGAGCATTTGCCACAATTTGTGAAAATGTTGATGTGCTCAGAAAGAGTCAATAACTTACATCTCATGAAAATAAGATGCTGCCAAAATATACTGATCTACAGTAGGTACATTGTCTGTTGAGCAAGGAATTTAGAGGGGGACAGCTTTTGTAATAAACAATATAGAAAGAATAAGCAATATTTGTTTGAATTACCTCTCTTGTCAAAACATTTTTTACATAGAAATATACCTCTATCAATAACTTGTGCATAATGATTTTTTCACATCAAGAGTTACCTCTCATTGACTTGGTAAAGCTGTTCAAATTAAGTTTTATTTCTACAGAGTTCAGGAAAAGAAATAAGTTCGAAAATGGCATATCATTTCCTTTTAAACATAAATGGCAAGCTGAGTAAACCTATTTTAATAATATAAACCAAATTAAAGGAAAAGCAAGAAAACTCTATATATGTCTTTATTTTATTATTATGTAAAATTTAAAGAAAATAGTAGTGACCCTTTTTCAGTTTAAAAATTACTGTTTTAAATGGCATAAATATTTTGCATTTTTAAGGACATCATTCACTTGTTTGTTACATGATTGCTGCATCGAAGTTAGATTAATTAAGCACATGTGTTTGTTTTTTTTTTTAATTTGGCTTTGTTATTTAAGACCACAGAAATGTGTCACTTTGACATTCTTTGTTTGTTTTTATTTTTTTTTAAACTTAAGTCCCACGTAGAAAGGTAACCTTTTTCAATGTCAAGAAATGTGGCTTTATTGATTTTTCACTCCCTCTGTGTTATATTTGTTTATTTTTTCTTCTTCAAGAATTGGTGCTCAGAAAACATGTGTCAAAATTTAATGCCTTTTGAAATAAAAATGAGATATTGTTTTTATTGCATATATATACATGGATGATACATAATCTTAGAATTTCTGGATTTATGTTCAAAGTTTAAGTAACACACTTATAGTCCCTACATATAAGAAATGAAAAAAGTTAACGATAAAGATAATTTGATCAATTCTCTGACAAATCAAATTAAAGATATGTTAGATCAAATGAACAGAAAAAAATGACTATTTGAGTTCAGATTTTAGTATAATACTTAGACATCACATGGAAATTAATTTCCATCTTTGTCTTTAATAAAGTTAAGAATTAAGCTTTTAATTTCTAGTACTAGTATATAGTCCCATTTGTATATTATTAAGCATTAGGTATAGTATTATGTTTATCTGATTTTTTTTTTATTTGCAAACATTATTTTTTGATAAAATCAGGGATGAACATTTGACCTTAAATTATTTACAGATGCCTTTTTGTACAACTTGTTTTGTTTTTTCTTAAGTTTTTTAAATAAATTGTCGATATTTAAAACAGAAAGATACAAAGTCAAAGAGCTAAATAGTCACACAGATTAATATTAACTTAGGTATATTGACTAAAAATATGTTTTTTAGTAATTTTTTCTGTAATAGTATATTTTTTCAACTCTGGTTGTCAATTACAATTATACCTCCTTATGGAGTCCTGTAGTACTTTTGATTTGATGTGGAAAGCTTAACTTTTTTGGAGACTGTTTATGGTCTCCAGTTAAAATAAGCACTTTATTTATTCTGTTATCTTCAGGATCATTACTACTTGATGCCTCATTTCTTATATTTAAGTAATATATCTTCTTACAGTTATGTGCTTATTACATATTACATTATTTTCTATTTAAAATATTTTGCAGTCTCAGAAGTTCCTCAGATTCATTGTTTCTTCTTGATTGTGCAATAAAACACTTTTTTTTATATAATTAAAATAGAACAAACACAATAAAGCACTACAATATATATACTGGTTTACTTTTGTAAGTTAAAAACGTGATATCTTTGCACATTTGTGAAACACCGGTATGCCCTCCTACTCTTCCCCCCGGCAGCTTAAAGGGAGGGTTTTAAAATTTAGATTAAAGTCAAAAGGTAGAAAACTTTGGTCTCAAAAGGAAAGTCCTGTCACAAGAATTACACCTACAAAATATGACAGCCCTAATGCTAACAGTTCAAAAGTTTTAGCCACGGTAAGAGTTTTGTAAAGGTGGGCAAATCACTTAAGTCAAGGTCATATCTATTTAAACCAATATTGAAAAGTTGTCTTATCATGAATACACTTGTAACAAATAAATTTCCTAGCATCAACAGTTACTGTAACTGTTTAAAATATATGGATTTGGTACAGGTTTGGAACATTTTGGTAAACTGGGTCAAACCTATAGGTTAAGAGGTCAAATTTTGAAGTACCCAAATGTAACAGGAAAGGAAAAAAGGTATGGCTGGACCGGGGATGGAACCTGGAACACCTGCATCTCCAGTCAGGTGTTCTTCCAACTAAGCTATCTAAGCCGATATCCATGGGCCAAATCATTACATTCCTCCCTCCTTAAATGGTCTTTGCCCTCGAAAACAAAACCCTAGTTCTTATTACCCCCTGGCAGGACTTTCACCTGCAAATCCTGGGTCACGGTAGCAAATCTGTACAAGGAAGGAGAAAATGTATGGCTGGGCCGGGAATCGAACACGGGTCCACTGCAATCATGTGCTCTACCAACTGAGCTATCCCGGCCAGCTTTTCAAACCATTTCATAACGAAAGGTCTTGTCGCAAGAAACACACCTGTGAAATATGAGATCCATAGTCCCATTCAACATTTGTTAGTTTTAAGATTTTGGCAAACAGACAGAGGAACGGGCACGTCAGACAGGACTATACTTACTCTATATACTCCGAATCTTTGACTTTGGAGGCGTGTAAAATAGAAAACGAAACCTATTCACAGAGATTGTAAGGCAAACTTCGTTAAACTTGCAACCCTCGACAATTTTTAAAAAAGATATGTTTTCTTCTGTAATTCGTGACTTTTCAGGTGTTCCTTTTTGGTGTTGCACTACTGATTATATAGGGGAAATGAATTTTCCTTGTTTGTGTGTACGCAAGAGAATGCTCTACATATGAACAATTTCGTAAATGAGGAACTTATTGAAAAATAAGTTGATTAAACAAGAATATCAGCAGTCTCGTTTCAAGTAATCATTTCGTAAGTTCTATGGTCAATACAATGACTTTGTCAGCAAATACAATTTATCATTGAGTCAAATGCTGAATGACTGACGTTTTTCTTACTAATTTCTAGTCCATTATTTATATACTGAATTGAAGATGGATTTTTCCGTTATTTCTCAATCATGACAAGGAGTACACGGCAGATGAGACCGGTCAGCAGGGGACGCTCAGTCCTCTATGACACCTGATCCCACCTCTGATGATCTGGAGGTCATTGCTTGCTCTGCTCCTATTTATGTTCCCCAAACAAAGTTTGGGAACATATTGTTTTTACTTTTTCTGAATTTTTTCTTTGTTCTCCGGTACTTTTTTGTCTGCGAGTGTTCTCGTAAACTACTCATCCGATCTAGGTGAAACCTTTTTAGGGTCACTAGGTATGTTATGTAGATGTGCCGAATGAAGGTCATTTTGCGCGCACGTGCGTGCAGGTGCGCGCACGTGTAACACGTGAAATGACAAATATAATAGATTTAGTTGTAACTTTTTAAATATTGGATGAAATGCTTTGAAACTCATAATATAAGGATATAAAAGTAGTATAGACATGAAGGCATGGTCAAAATAGCAAGATCTCACGCGCATGCAGGTGCCCTTCGCTGCGATTGGCTGAAACTTAAAGTCTGAATATCTATTTTGTTTTCTGACAAAATCCTTTGAAATTTTGAACATAGTCTTACATTATAAAGATCTACAGCATGATATATAAGAATGATCATGAACGCATGCACATGCACATGTGCTGCAATCTGATTGGCTAAAACTTTAAATGCCTACAACTTTCTTGGTTCTCAATAATACAGGGTGAAATTTCAAATATGAATAAATATAATGATTGCCTACATTATACTACTATCAAAAGTAAATACATGGACGTGCATGCACATGCGACCGCACACAATGTATTAAAAGACAGTATACTTGAGTGTTTGAATTCATGCATAATTAAGAACTTCTGCTGAAGCATGCAGATCTTTTTACCCTTGACCTTGAAACTTAGGTCAAGGTCACTGGTAACCTGAATAAAATGTTGCTATTAGCTATTTACCAAAATCACCCTGACCCATGAACTTGAAATCGACCTTAACCTTTGTCCTTGACCCAAGGGTAAAAAAGAAACGTGAAGTACATGTACATGTATCTAGAAACACCTTTCAGAGTTTATTTCGGTTGACAGGTTAGAAGTTAAAGAGGTGGTGGTTTTTAATGACCTTGACCTTTCATCCATATGTCACAATCAATCTTAAGTTCTTGGAATAAGATACAAGATTCAACTCCAACGTTAAATAGGTTAAGAATAAAAATATCCCCCCCACCACCCCCTAACACACACACACAAACATACAAATCAAATTAATGGCAACGTAGAGAATCACTGTTAAACTCAAATAACACATCGGACCCACATAAAACTCCAGGAAAACTGCAGAAAATAGCTCGAGGAAAGTGTATTAAAATATTTCATTTGAGTTTCCAAAGTATATAGAAATTATTAATTTATACAGAAAAAATAACAAATCCTGTCGTGTTTAAAATCAAAGTGCAGACGACCAAAGTTGGTATATAAGCCTTTTATAGCTTATTTATTCCGATGTCGTTAATAGCATTCAATTCTACTGATTTGAATTAATATTTTAATACCAAACATCCCTAGTTTAATTTACCTTTGAAATTTATTTGAATTTTTTTTTAGAATTACGCAATCCCCAGAAATAGCAATTTTCGGTATATTAAAAATCATTATACATGTACGCTCCTTCGTAAAATAATCAGATATTTGCATTCACTAAAAAAATATTAATAAGAATGTGTTAAACAATATTGGTCACATTAGCTGCCACGAATGTCTTTTTAAACATCTCTTGTAAAACCCAGAGAGTAGCCCCCTATGCATTGGAAAAAATGAATAGTTCCGGTCAAAAAACCTTTATATATTTATTTACAAAGTATATAAATTTTACCAGGCACAGGTATCAGAGTTGTCGATCAAAATGGCCTGAGAGGAAATATTTTAAAAAATTCTGAACAGAAAGGAAAATCCCTTTTCCATGTAGGGAACTACTATTGAATAAGTTCAATTTGATTGGTTAGGTATTGGCTTGATACCCTTAGTCGACTTTAACCCTGCCTTGTCGTCGGAATAAAACGAACTTTGAGCCCGAGGTTAAGATAAGTAGAGAAATAAAATGTGAATCGAAACATTAAAAATATGACATATGCATGAAAAATGGTAATTTTACATGTATATATGTATTTTTTTATTTGATTTCCGGGATAGAAAGATATGTTAATCGCTTAATCAACATGCCAGAATCATCTTGCATATGCATGTACATGTACGTGTGCGCGCATGCAAAACGTTAAACAATATATCGTTGATAGTTGATATCATTGTAACTTTTATATTCTCAGATGAAATCATGGGATACTTAGCATACTGTATCTATAAAAGGTCTTAGAGGAATTAGGCACGATAAGGGACATGGGGAGCGTTTGGGGAACATCTGTAACGGTCCCCGTTACAATTAGCACTAGTTTGTATTGTTTTATGGACTTTGATGTTGAAATTTCATTATAATGCTCACTTCTTCTGCTCTGCCCCTAAGTATATTATGTTTTCAAAGTAAAAATGCTCAAAGTGTAGTTATGATGAACTAAGAGAAAGAGAAAATGTATGGCTGGAATTTAATTTCATGACACTGGTTTCAAATACTTACCCAATTCAATTGTCAGACAGTTGTTGCATGATACTAGGGTGTCTTATAAGGCACATAAGCCTGTTGATTTTAATGACACTCGTTTAAAACAAGGTAAGTAATTGAAAACGAAGCTGATGAAACAAAAATAGCAGCTGTATCGTTTAATGTCACATTTTGACATGTTCTATGGTCCATACATTGACCTTGTCAGCAAAAACAGTTTATATGGTTACCCGATTGCTATCTGTTTTTGTCAGTCGTCCGTTGTGTGTTAATATTTGAATACTTTCAGGTTCTCTATTCCCGCTCAAGGGCTCAAGGAATTTTAGCCAATTTTATCATATGGCATTCATTGGTAAAGTTAACAATATATGTGAATTTCATTGCCGCTGCCTCCCTGGGGCTTGAGGATGGGATAGGGGCAACACCACTAAAATTAATACAATCTTTAAAAATCATTTTCTACTCCTGGACAGCAAGCAGTCAAACTTGTGGCATGATAGTTATAAGCATTGAGTATTCTATGTATGGCCCAAGGGACAAAGATTCTGGTGTTAGGATCGGGCTATACAGAGCATTTAGTGCAAATGCGTATTTTTTTTTAAAGTCTCTGCTCCTGGGTATAAAGCCAATGTACAATGTACATATATAGTTATGACATGGACGGATGCCTCTTCCAAATTTGTGAATTTCACGCGGACGGCCCCTGGATCAGGGTTTTGGTGACTTGGCGGGGCTGTAATGATTATATGGTGTAGATGCATTACACGTTATTCTCTTGAAATTTTTTCTCTGCCCCTGGGAATAAAGCCGATGAGCTATGTATATAGTTATAATGAGGAAGGGGTTCTTTTCCAAAACTGTGAATTTCACGGCCCAGGGTTCTGGGGTCTGATTTTAGTATAGGCTCTGATGATAGGATAATGAAAATGCATTATTTCTTAGAAAAAGATTATCCTCTGCTCCTGTATATTAAGAAGATAGGTATTTACTGAGTTATGACTAAGAAGGGAGCTTCATCCGATATTCTGAATTTCACGACTCCTGAGTCAGGATATCTGGTGTTATGGGGGGGGGCTCTATTGAAAAAATAGCGAAATGCATTAATTCTTTTAGAATGATCTCCTCCGCTCCTGGTTTTAGGCTGATGCTCTTTGTACCTTGTTATAATATGGAAAGATGCCTCCTCTAAAATGAGGAGTATTACGTCCCCTGGGTCAGGGTACTGATTGGGAAGGGGGCTCTTATGATCATAGTGTAAAATCACATATTTTCCAGGGGTCAGATTTTTGTGGTTTGATGAATATTTATTGGTTCATGGGGATTTGATTACGTAGATGAAGAATTGATCAGTATAGTAATATATGTGAGAAATTGCATCTCTTGGTGGACATAAATTCGTGGTTCTCTTCATACCCTGAAACCCTGGAAATGAAAATTTCACAATATATATATTCTCTTTGGTATTATTCAACCATTTATAAAGATCAAAGGTGCCTTTTCGAAAGTTGTGAGTTATGTGGTCCCAGGCTCTTTGGTTCCTGTAGGATGGGTCACTACTTGCAATGATGCCTCTTTCAAAAATTGTTAATTTTTTGGGGTCTGGTTTAAAACAAGAATCAAGTTCAGTTGTTGGAAAGTTGTTGCAGAATACTCATAAGGTCAAATGCTAACTGAAGTTTTTAGCTCACCTGATGTGAAAGCTCTAGTGACCTTTTCTGTCGTCCGTCCGTCTGTAATTTTTTCACATTTTTAACTTCCTTTCAAGAACCATGAGGCCAATCTAACCAAACTTAGTATAAAGCATCCTTGGGAGAAATAATCTTTAAATTCTGAAAATTGAGGGCCAATCTTCATTTCAAAGGGAGATTATCAAGAAAAGATTACTACTTCGTGCAATAAAATTTCCTTCAACGTATAAATACTCATTGTTTGAGAAACTACAAACTGATTTCTCTTTGTATTTAAAAAGTATCTATGAGAAAATAAACGTATTCTTATTATTTTCCAAAATAAAGTTCTTCTGATTTTAATATGTTTTATCCAGGTGATACATAATAATCAAATATATTTTTTGTGATATTTAGAATAATGATAAGTATTATTTTATTCTATAAAATATGTACGACACTAAAGGTAATATTATTCAATCTCGAGAAACAGTACAGTCTTGAAGCAGAGGTAACAGAGAGCTTTAAATACAGGAGGTGGTTTCAGATGCCATGTAGGAGTTACCAACCCCTACCCATCGGTTACACCCGCCTTGTTAACCTTGTCATTACATTGATTCACAAGAAGATAATCGATGATAATTTGTAGTTGATTATGGACTTTCCCATTGTGAAGCAGGATTTTGTAATACTTTCAAAAGTGCCCAACACAAGTTGATTTATAGAACAATTTCCAGTCTCATAAGTAAAATAAATCACACAATCAATTACAAAATATTAATTTTTCTGTTTAATAATTTTTCTCTATTTGTTTTTCTTCCGTGGTTTCTTGAATCAATGTCCTAGATCGCGACATCATATCAAAAAAGTCATTGCATAGTTACCTGAGAGAGATTGTGAGATTGAAATAATATAATGCTGTAAACGTAGCTTTCTTCAGAATACATATTCTTCAGAAACTTGAGCGTTACACTGATGAATTAAAGTCTTTTAGACAATAATGCTACAGATCACGTAATGCAAAAAGTAATTTACGGCAAAAGAATTCTTTTTCACAATGGGGGTATAATCATCTTTACAGACTAATGAAATCTTCTTTTTTTATTTTCTGTTATCGTACGAAAATAAAAGTTTCTATTATGATTTAGGGGAGTTGTTTCAATAGATGCTTATAATAAAATAAAGGGAAATGGATCGAATAAACAGGTTAATATAAAAAGAATAAATATATGTATACAGTATGACATTTGGGAATAGTGCAATGCTGGAATGAAGAGAAAAAAAAACTTGAGCAGAAAACACCGCAAATTGCTCAATATTTACTTTACATGATCGGTAGTCTTTTATCAATATCTTTACTATACGTAACGGTACAGTTATTGCGTCTATAAGTTAATAGTTATTGCCAGGGCTCTCCGGTAATAATTCTAACACAAACATTTACGAACCTTAAGAAAAACTCCATATTTCTGAATCAGAAAAGACGCATACATGTAATTGTAATAAAAAAAAGTTAGGCCTTCTATTAAAACAGCGAAAATAAAGGTTGTTGAGAGCAATGAAAATACGATATGTTTCTAACACAATTGTAGCAAACCAATTTCTAGCTATATTTCCCAAAGATCAGATGTATGAGTTAAAAAACAAAAATTCTCTATATATGTTCACGTATAAAACTATGTGAACATAGCTTGGGTTAACCATATATGCCGGGGGGAATGGGGAATATTTTGAATAGGTTGCATTTCATTTTCAGAATTTTGAGCAATTATCAACTTTTCATTTCCGACATTTTTTAGTTTTCATTTCCGACATTTTTTTGTTTTCATTTCCGACATTTTTCAGATAGTACCTTTAGTAACATATTTGAAGACTTTACCTATGAAAACTTTAAAGGAATACAAATAATAAATAAATCATTGCAATCCCAGTTCTGAGGTTTTATAGATTTATCAATGAAACGACTGTGAAAATGGAAAATTCAGGCAACTACCTAATTAAGTTTTGAGTGCTTGACTCAATGTTAACTCTACGCAGATATAAAGCAGAAAAAATAAAGTTCTGTGTAGAGCAGTAAAATAAATGAGTTATCAATCGGATTAAACGTTAACACTCGATTAGATTATCTCAAGTGTCTTTGACATAAGTTTGGTGCTGTCACTGATATTTATTTTAGTGCAGATCAAATGAGGTTAAAAAGTTGTATGTTCGTTAAATTCTTTATCCTAGACTGAGTGCTTCATGTATGCATATATGTATAATAATATAGTTTTAATCAATATTTTGCAATAAATATTTTTAAAATTTCATTTTTTACTGACTATATATTGATGAAAACATTAAATTGCCGCACAGGTAAATTCCGGAAATGAAAACAAAATTATGTCGGAAATGAAATTAAAAAATGTCGGAAATGAAATAAAAAAATGTCGGATATGCTATGCTGATTTCCTGAAATGAAATGCAGCGTTTGAATAACTTTGTACTTTCTTATCCCCGCCAGAGTGGGGAAACGTGTCTTTAGCTAATGAAAAATGTTAGTGTTCTTTGAACATGAAAACAATTTATCACGATCTTAACAATATAAAATACAAGGTCCGTTATAACTTTGAAAACTTATATAGGCGAGGTTAATTCAACAACTTAACTTTGCCTTTCATATTTCACAGTTATATTATAAAGATGTGCGCATTTGGCGGGTGATCTGCAGGAATCATTTGTACGAAACATTTATGGTTTAAATGTCCATGATTTGGTTGGCTGAACATACCTGGTCAGATTTTATAAGCACGTCCATGTTTTTTTTTTCATTTAGTTTGAAAGACATTGTGAAATTCCACCATTTATGTCCATTTTTTTCTAGGGGGTACTATAACATAGTAATATTTCACAAAAAATAAAACCTAAAATATATTAAATGCATAGATGCATGATAGGTGTACATGTACATTATAAAACACAAGATTAGAATTTATTTCGCTTGAGAACCAAACTGTACCAAAATTTGTCTAATTCAAAATTTTAATACATCAGTACCTAAAGCGAAACTGACAAAATAAATCGTTGCTTGCCTGAATAAAAAAAAAATAACGCCCCCTACCAGGCTCGAACCAAACACTTTTCGCTTCGAGTGTACTGAACAGGTAGCCTAACTTTCTGAGCTATCGCCGCTACACATATACAAATGTCTTTAAAAGGACAAACCCACACAACATTGACACATTTGGATTTTGGGGGAAAAAGTTCATTTTTCGTAGTCTCTGGGTCTCCTCTCCATTTTTTAAAAAAAGTGCTATCGTTTCTTTGAATTAAAATACACACACATAACGTTTCAAAATCATGGAGAGAAGACCCAGACATAGAAAATTGTTAGAAAAATGTGTTTCAATATGTACCAAATGTCTGATATGGCCAATTTTCAAGTTATTATTTTAGCAAAGCAAAGCTCAATTTCGGGAAAATATTTTCCGTTCCTGCTGCACAGGAACCCGATAAATTAAAATAAATTGTTAAAATTTCATGTGACATGTCAATAAAATTTTCACTTTTCAATTACGCCCAGGTTCCTGCCGAATGCCAATCAAAAGCGCCCTCGTTCTTTCTATTGTAACTTACTGAGCATATTTTCTATGAGAAATGATTAAAGAATTGTTTTTGAAAATCTACGCCCTGGGGAGAGGGAACTAATATAATTTATATATCACCTAAATTTGAGTGTTCTTTGAATATGAATATAACCATTGATCATGTTCTTAAAAAATGTAAAATGCAATGTCCTTCATTACTTTAAACACTAATTGAACCAATGTCTACTCGACCATTTGAATAAGATAATTCCTGAATAAATTATTGATAGTTTTAGGGTAAAAGACGTCAAAAATGACATCAATAGTTCCTTTACAAAACCCATTGAAGGAAATTTATCTTCTTTGGAACCATTATCAAATATTGAATCTTTTTTTTACCATGTTCCATGTCATGTTCGAAATCAGTTGGCACAAAGCTTACATTGTAGACAGTAAGATCTCTATCTCTCTCTTTCTCTTTATCTCTCTCTTTTCATCTAAACATTCTTATATAACAATGTGAGTTTCCTTCAAAATAAAATAAGTAGGTTTTAACATAATGTCCTTCTAAATCTCCATTACTTTACGGAATGATACAACTTTACACGAACTTTATCAACAGTTCTCTGGAGCTGATGTACAGATCTTTACTGTTGATGTACCCGTTATCAATAAGAGAGAGAGAGAGAGAGAGAGAGAGAGAGAGAGAGGGAGAGAGAGAGAGAGAGAGAGAGAGAGAGAGAGAGGATTATTTCTTAGAAATGAATATGCGAGTTTAATTACTGTTTAATCATCTGCATTCAAAAATAAAGCAACTTTTTGTTCTTGGTATACATATCAATCACATATAATTTTCATGTGCCTTTGGGAATATGGCATTGCATGGTACAAGTTGTTAATCTCATTAATTAAATAACCATCTATTTGCTTAATTAGCTAATAAATATTTAATTTAAATGTTTCGTTGTTTGTTGTTATGTGCTCGTATTTAAATCTAATATTTATGGGAAAAAATACTCTTGGGAAAGTTTGATTAATTGCTTCTTTAGATCTTTTAAATCCTTTTTGGTGTGTTTTGAATAAATAATAGTGAAATACGAGTGACGTAAACAACTCATTTTCAAACTCAACACTTGTTTTAACACATAATTCTAAAAATTCATATTTGTTTGATCACTGCCTTAGAATTTCGTTAAATGTGATGCATTTGTCTTATTTTCATGACAACTATTATGACTCGTCACTACATGTTATAATCTTTAGAGAAAAAGATATGTAAAACAAATCCTTCTGGGTTAAATAACGCAGAAGAGAAAAAAATTAGATATATAACACCATCTGTATGTATTGACACCCCTTCGCAAAGCAGGCGATTTATTTTTTTCAAATGTGTTTGCAAGGTTCATAATTTTATATATATTTTTTTAATATATACAATGCTCTTGTCAGGAAATAGAATTTATCATTAACTGTTATGTGGAATGCTGACTGTTGTTCTTCATAGAAATTGTGACGACATTATTTCCACATTGAGGGAGCAGACTGGGGTTTTGTTGTGTGAAAACTAAAATAGCGAACAACTTTTATCCCATATATAACTTACATTTACTTCAGTTTATATGCCATGTTTGAGGGAAATTTACAGTCCAATTATTCTCAAGGGACCGTCTCAAAATATATGTACATTTACATGTGTACTATCTTCTACCACGATTATCTTTAAGATGAAAGGAAACCGCCGGACATTATTCTTCAATAAATCACGAACGTCATCAAAAAATTATCAGATCAGAAACGTGTATCAAATCTTAACAATTCAAATGCATGTTTGGCTGTAAAATGAAATACTTGTTTAGATTGCATTGATGTGTCGTCTTTTGCAGCAGTATAAACACTATAAATTGCATCAAGTTGCTGATGAATGTCGGTTTTTGTAGCTAAGCGGAGCTATTCTACGGACCTCCCTACACATTAAACAACGGGATTTTAGCAGTAAAACAGGAACATGATTTTGTTAATGTATATTCTTTTTAACTGATCAATACATATTACGAACATATTTGTAATATAAAAAGGCTATTATTAATGTAACGAAAGCTCAAATCGTCTACATTCTATGTACAGGTAAGCAAACAAATTTTACCTCTGGTGTTAAATGAAACAGCGTAATCGAGACATGGTGACCTAATTCGTTTTTCTATAGAGGAAGCGATTATCCCTAATTTAGCGTTTGTACAATACATGGTAGAATAGAAATAAAGTCCTTGTTGTCGTGGATGATGCAGAATAGCCTCCTCGGTCTCGAAATGTTGTTTGAAATATAAAAGCATCGGCTAGCAACTTGGCTTTTATCTTTCAAACAACATTTTTCGACCTCGGAGGTTATTCTGCAATATTCACGAAAACGCTGATTTTATTTCTTAAGGATTATATACGAAAATTTACTTAAACAAATACAACAACCGGCCTCTTATACAAACAATAATATTTTAAGAGTAATACTATATTGTGCATTATATGTAATACACACACAATTTTACCGTCTTGTTACTTATACGGGCATATCAAAATATTAAAAAATATATATTTCCTGTTTTTATCCAGTGCTACAACATATGACGGGGACAAAGAATCTGTATTGAAACATAATAAAAACTTTTCAGTACTTTGATTTAAAAGTCAAAGTTGGAGAATTTTAACTTTCCCCTGGTTTTCATGGCAATTATCTATTATTTAACAATATTAAATGCACATTGCACAATTACAATTACTAATCACTAAAATAAAAAAAAGTTTCATGACGAGTGTTCAAATGACCAGAGAGAACACTTGAGGATAAAATTCGTCGCTTTTTGCATGTTTCCATGGCAACGGTAATCATTTTGAACTGAATGACCTTACAACATAACTACCACCAGTAATCGCCCTTTTGAGAAAAGTTTCAGGAATACTGTCCCAGCCATCTCCGAGTAACAGCCTGGGCAACAGAAACATGCGCACAATCGCAATATGTCGTCCCCGACGTTCGGGGCGACATACTATTTAATGGAGATATTCTCACATTTTTGTGCTTTAAATTTCAATAGCGTATGCTTATTACTTTTTTCGTTAATAACAATTTTATTACCCCGTTCTTGAGGAGCTTAACGTCAAGAACCCATTGTAAAGATGTCAATATATCTATGATTGCAAAATCGTAGGAAACATGAGTAATGTAATATTGTAATTACATAAAATAATATCTTGATTGTGTTGTACATTATAAATTAAACGGAAAATATGATTTAAAACATTTTATACACTTAACTAAACTATGATGCACGAAATTTTGCGCAATGAAAACAACAGTTGGCCCCTTTTGATTATCGACTATTTTTTGTGTTTTTATCATAAGAAGGAGCAAACTAGGTGTGTGACGGATCTGTAGGAAACATTCAACCATCCACGGCACTGGGTCATACCTTCTAAATTGTTGGGATTGAATAATATTCGTCATCTATATCTATTCTTTAGAGTTAATCCACGTAGAAATCAAAGACATTCCCACCCCAAACACTACTTTGTAATAGAAGCATGTGTTTCCACGTGTATATCATCACAACTATTACATAGCTTTGAGTCCAAAGTTGACTAGCATTAAGATCTCGTGAGCTAAAAAGCAATCTTAAACTCAAAAGGAGTTTCTTATTGATTGAAAAACATAAAGATAACAAACAGAATTCAAACTTGATAAGAAATACAAAGTTTGGAGCAGAGCAAGCACGGACCTTTAAGGTATGAAACAATTGTTCAGGTGCCATATAGGAGTAAGTATCCGATATGCGCTCCTTGTTGTAATCGGCCAACGACAAGGAAAATCCGAAAATCCATCGAGAATACAGTGTGTAAATAATGGTTTTAGATTTTTACATGAACTAACAGTCAGCATTTCACCTATTGACACTGTATCTACTTACAAGGTCAGATTATCGACCATAAAATCATATAAAGTCTATTATAAACGTAATGATTTTACTTTTTCTATTATCAAGTTCCCTTTCTTGTACAGCAACATACCTTCATCAACTGCATACGTTTATTTACGTGCTTTATTTGATTCGATTTGCATGAGCATGTTCTACGTATGAACAATTTTTAAAGTGTTAATAATTGACACAAAATGATGAAATAAACATTTCAGCAGTATCGCCTCAAGTCACCATTTAATTATCTTTATGGTCGTTAATTATATAATGTTAATATTTATGAAAACTGAATACTCTTGAGGAGGTTTGATTGATTTGTTTAATTAGATGTACGAAATTCTTTGAGTGTGTTATGATTAATATTTTTTTGAAATAACGTGAACAAGTCATTTTCAAACTCAATATTTGGTTTAATATATAGTTCTTATCAATGATCTTTGTTTGATCCATGACTTAGAATTTCGTTTTATGGCCTATATTTATATTATATTAATGAGTACTAATAACTTATCACTTCATGTTTTAACCTTTACGGAAATAGATCTTTACAGTAGATTTCATTTTCCTTTCCTGTGTTAAATAATTGGTGATTACATTGTTTTTGTCTGCAATTTTTTTAATTGTATTTCAGTGGATGTATGATTTATTATCAACTAGTAGGTAAATTATTTACTGTTGTTCTGCACAGTAACAGTAAGGACATGATTTTCAAACTGTCGACATCTTTTTCAGTTGTTCATTTTGTTTATTTGTTATAATAAGAAGAGGCATAGATGCTCAGTTATCCATGGCACCTGATCATACCTTTCATGTTTGAAAGGTCAGTGTTTGCCCTGTGTAATTCGTGGACCTAGGGCCAGGGGTTCATGTGTAAATCGGGAACTGCTGATTATTGCTGAATATTACTGATCAGTTGAAATGAATTTTTTTCCCCACCTTGCCTTTGCGCATTAAGTATTCGTACTAAGCAACTACTAAGTACAGAGTTTTGATAAGCAATTGTTCTTCTTTCAAAATTTTGAATGACATTACAACTTGCTTAAGATATAAATCAAATTTTTAAAATTATTTCCCGATCATGACAAGGAGAACATGTTCAGTTTGATGTGTAAGCAGGGGATGCTCACTCCTCCATGGCACCTGCTCCCACCTCTGATCTTTTAGAATACTGTATTTGTTATGCTCTCATTTTGTAATGTTTTATTGTAATCTTTATTTTCATAACCTTCTTAAAGAACATTAAACCCGATTTATTTACTTAAGCCTTTTCCTTTACACACGACCTGTTTACTGAAGGTCCACTCCTAAGAAACCTGTTTTCTGCAGCTTTGAAAACGAGGCTAGCTAGTGGTTATATATTGCTAAATCAATAAAATTAACAGCTCACTTTAAATTAAGATTTCGTAAAATTTGTGATTGAAACAGTGAAGTTGTCAGAAAAAAATCCATTGTAAAGTCAAATATTTACTGACATTTCTCTACAAATGTTAAGCCATCTTTTTGAATTGAATCGTCCAATCGTATGTTTGCTCGATCGTGACAATTGGGACACGGCGGTAGTGACCATTGGATGAAAGTCTCAAATCTCTATATTTTTGTTATATACATGTACTAGTTCATGGAATGGCGTCATGCTTCCAAGTACCAAATACGTCTTGCAGTTTGTACCAAGTAGGTTTGTTTCCATGTGCAATTCAAGGATAATTTTTTACAAGCCCAACTAATATATATCAAGGCTGACTGTTTAAGTTAAAATAACGAGTGTGAGATTTATGTGTAATCTTACACACAGTGTACTTTAGGTGTTACATTTGAAACATTTATGACAATTGATATTAGCTTTTAAAAACATCGATACTAAAACAACATTAAAATATAGAGTGCATAATAAATAACCAGTTACAGACATTGATTATGGTACAATATATATATATTTGGCTGTTGAAGCACCATTTGTTAGAATTTTACAGATTCACAAGAACGCAGCAGTTTTCTTCTTATAAAAGTAAAAAAAAGGAAACTAAGCAATCAGTGGATTATCTCTTTCATTATTGGCTTCATAGCTTTATCAAAAGCCACCGATATTTTAAAAAGATTTACTGCAAAACTTGAATTTAATGATAAGAAATCCAATCATGAACTTTTAGGAGAGCATAATTTTCATTCATTGGCGAGATGTGCCATGTTGTGTCAAAAGGAGTACGTCTTCTTTGGTTTTAACTCTGAATTGAAGAAATGTCGTACCCACAAGAAAGTATTCACGTCTGAGATGTCTGATGAGGCCGGTTGGAGATACTACTCGGATAACTGTAAGTAAATTTGTTATTTTTTTCTGTTTACTTCTTTAGTTCTATTTAATTTCCATCTCGAGAAGAAACGATTTTTTTTTCTCTGACACTTCTTTTTATGTGGTATAACAATTGTATTTTCATCATAACAGATTCTTATAATATTTTTATCGCTTTCCTGATTTTTTTCGTGTTTAAATTTCTTCAAATTTGGAGTACTGTTGAATTTTTCTTTCCAATATTTCATATTTAGCACAACCAACGATCCAAAAGACAAAAGATGAAAATATATAATGAAACATATGTTTCTATTAATCAGAAGCATGTTTTATTTTTTGGATATAAGGCTGTGCTCATATTTTAATCCTTTGCTGAAGGAAGTAAAATACGTATGATTTCCACAAATTTCAAGAAAATTCCAATTTCCCAAAGCCTGTTTTTCAATTTTTGGATTCTCAAAAAGAAATTTTATTATAAGAAAAAAAAGCACCAACTGATATATGAAATAGGGAAGAGGGTGATACTTAATTAATGATATAATTACAGGACCATTTTATGTATAAAGTGAACCAAGCCCTTTTTTGTGCTTTGAAGTTATATAAAAAGTGGGACTAGAACTCCCGACGTAAGGATCACCTCCTTACCTTGCGATTTTAGCACAGACGTTCTAATCATTTTGCCACGCAAACGACAAATCAATCATTAAAAATAGGTCTAAATAACATAAAATGCAATAAGCACGCCTCTAGCGGCCGATAATAAAACTTACATGCATACGGACCTATTCATGAAGTAGCAACTGCCAATGAAAATTCAGTCAAAAAGTATCTTTGATAGTTTTTTCCATTAAGATTGAGGGAAACAGAGAGTGATGGTTATTGCAAAAGTTTTAATTTGTATTAAATTTAAACAAGTAAATTAAAAGTATTGTGGCTCCCAACTTTCGGTGTCTTTGTATGTGAGGTATTATTTTTATGACATATGAAATATATTATTACATTGTACCTAAAGAAGGGTTTTCTCGCAAGAAATACGATTGTGAAATACAAAACTCCCTATCAACCCCTGTTCAAAAGTTATTATCTAGGATAATTTTTGAAAGGTATGTCAAATTCCAAGGTGAAAGGGTCTGAGTTGTTGATATCTTAAGAAAGGTCACAAGTAATATATGTGTGAAGGATGAAAACCCATAACCTAACTGTTCAATAGTAAGGGCAAAGGAAAACAATTTTTTTTTTACTTTTTGGGTCAAACTCCAAAGACAAAAGTTCGAAGTTCTAAGTACCAATGAAAGCACCTCCCTGAAGAATTACATAAGTGAAGTATAAAAGCTCTAGCCCTTACCTTCAACATTTATGACTAAGGTTAAAGACTTTTATAACATAAGTATGGAAATATCAAAGGTCATGTTCAAATGGTCAAAGTTGTTGGTGTTTAATGAAAGGTCTTGGCACAAAAGGATACATATATGAAACATGAAAGTCCTTTTACTTAGTTGTGACCAAGGTCACAGTTTTTGAAAACTGTGTCTTAATTCCAGGTCAAGGTCAAATGGTTAAAGTTTGTGTCCAACGAAAAGACTTCTTAATTGAAATACATATTTGGAGTATGAAAGCCCTAATCCTAACCATTCAAAAGTTATGGTCAAGGTTAAAGTTTTCCTTCATAAGAACGGAAATCGACAAGCTCAAGTTCAAAAGGTCAAAGTTGTTCGTATCTTATGAAATGCCAAAATAAATGCATATATGAAAAATGAAAGTCCTAGTTTTTACAATTCCAAAAATATGGACAAATTTAAAAAAAAATGTGTAAAAGTGGATCAATCTCTAAGGTCAACGTCAAAAGGTTAAATCAGGTTGTACCCAAGGAAAGGTCTTGTAACAAGGCATGCACGTGTGAAGTACTCCATGGCCACAAAATAAAAGCCATGGGTAAGGTTACACTTTTTGTTACAGACGGACAGACTGACAGACAGACAAAAGAGATCTAATTGCTTTAACAAAAGCGAGAGACAGAAAATATCCCAAGAAAGAAAAAAATCCCCGTCATGAATTTAAATTCTTTAGAGGTTAATGATTTGATGAAAGCGAGGAAAAATACAAAAATTGCTATTTTCATAGGGAAAAGACTAGGGTGTTTCGAAAACAACAAAACGCGATTCTTTGACCCTGGGACATTTCGCAGACTTAACAATATGGACCCCTATGTTTGTAGAGACCACTGCCTGGAAATTGATCAAGAATTCAAATATATTGGACTTCAGGTAAAGTAAACGTTTTCATGTGTTTCTTGGTTTTATCCGTTATTACATTTTAACGTTTAAGAAAGATTATGATTCGTAATTGTTTCAATGGTTTTCTGAAAATGATCCTCTCAGAAAAAAAGGTAAAATTTTGGGGGTATGATTTTTTAAATTCTATAAATTGATGAATCAAATGACTCTTATATTTAAAATACTAAAAGTTAAGGTGATCTTTTAAAGCTTCCGGAATTTCATGTTTCCCTCACATTCACAAATTCAAATTTTGAAGTATCAGACATGAATTAAATGACTATGTATCTACAAATCTTAAATTTTATATAAGCAAGATTTTGTCGTTCTGTTGTAAGATATGAATTCAATTAAAAAAAAAAACAAAAACAGATGAATTAAGGAATAAAGGCGCAAATAAGAGAAATGAAAATCCCAATTCTGTAGAATGCAGATAAAATTTGCCTTTCCTACAGACATTATTATGGATATATACTATGAATCATGTACAATGTACCTTGATTTGAAATTTTACACAAGAACGCAATTAACTTTTTCTTCACGATTTGAAAATCGAAATCTTTTAATTTTGAAACAAATGACGTGAAATTTGTAGAAAATTTATGAATAAGAATGCGTAAAAAACACTTTGATGCATTACTGTAAAATATCTTAAGGAGAGATGATACAAACAAATTGTTGTCAAAAACAACAAAAAATGAAAAGGGGGGCTTCAGACCTACTAAAATGAATGAAATGAACAAGTTTTAAAATTTTAGACAGATTTTCACAAAAATGAAATTAGAAGTGAAAAGTATTAATTTTGTATAGATGAATAAAGATGGTTTCAGAGAGGAATACTTTTTTACAGCATAAAAAGGTCTGTTTCTGTGGATATCATATAAAGTTCTGGAAGAGACGTTCGGACAATGAATGTAATTTGAACTGTCCTGGCAACAAAAAGGAAACATGTGGTGGGAATTGGAGAAATGAAATATTTACTGTCTGAAGAAAACAAAACCTATTAAACATTACAACAAATGTTTTCGGATAATGTAAACACAATAAATATTCTGCAATATATTAAAGTATATAGTGTTATCTTACATATCTATTATTTGTGCATAAAAAAATTGCATTATTGAATCCGTTATGGGTCCGAAAACGTGAAGTATCTAAACTTCATAGAAACATTTGTTAAAAATTCACTTCTGACATGTACAAACGCTTTTATAGTGAATTCAGGGCATAGATTCTTAGGGGAATATTAAATTCTGCAATAAAATGCGATGTGTTCTTTTTTTTATTCATTATGGGAATTTAAGAACAAAATAGAGAATGAAAGAGAAGTAACTCGTTATATATCTATCACAGATATCTGAAACATTTAAGAATTTACCATTTACATTTTCCCCTAGGGATGTTTCAGAAAATATCTCGAAAATAGTTCAAAGTTCTTAAAATGGGAAAAAAATTAGAGAGTGTGATGGGTTTTTTATTCACATTTTAAATGCATTTAATAGTTCGCTTTCTATAATCATATTGAACTTGTTAACTGGATTTGTGGAGGTACCAAAATGAGCAAGCTCCTCATCTTTATTATATAATTCCTTCTGAATTTGTAGACCTGAGCGGCCAACAGGTGTTAAGGAGGGAGATGTTACCAAAGGGTTAGGTTTAAGGTTTACAATTAAAATCAATAAGTCAACTCAATAAACAAAACATTCTAACATAGAATACTACTTCTATTATAAAATATTTTCCCCTGAAATAAAATAAGTCATGTGAAAATTTAATAATTTGACTAAATAGCGCAAGTCTAGAAAATTATCTCATCTATATCAAAGGCAACCAAGACAGTCAAGATTCAGCTTTCCACTGAAATTCTGTCTACCCCGGCCGCTCTTTTCATACTAGGTGTTTTAATAACTATTATTCTAAACTTGAGTATGTTTTAAACTTTTCGTGCACTTTTGAAATAATCTCCAATATTTTGCAAAAACTTTAAATATTGTTTTCTATAGTAAATTTATCTAAACATCTGAACTTTGGTCACTCCAATCTCATTTGTTGATTGTTCCTCCTTACCAAATTCATCTTTTGATAAAAAAAAAATAAGCAACTGCATTCTGATGAATCGCATATTCTGGGAATCGTTCATGTTAAAAAGTCTCTCAGTGGCCAGCATCAATGTTTATTTTTATCGTTTATCGTTTATTTTTATCGACAGGGCTCACGCCTGTTTTCTCTCTCTGCCGAGGAGTGCAACTACACAAAAACGTGTTACAATCTTACTTTCGTGTAGTTTCTGGGTCCATTACTCGGTCGATAATTGAAATTTTTCACCATAGATAAAAAATATACCAGCGAAAATGTGTCTTTTAAAAAATTTTAGAGTATGAATAAGGTTAAAAATTCAAAAAAGCAAGATTTTTTTGTAACAGCACATCTGGAGAAGGAAATTTACGACTTTTTAGGACAACTTAAACCATTAAAATTAATTTGCAAAAAATCCTATCATTCAATATTTGAAAATTTACGTCGAAGTTCAAGGTCGTCATTGTATTGATTATTTGTAAAAATATGGATTGGTGAAGCCGAGCTCAATATTGCCCGGGGCAAAGTTAAACGAGTCATGATCAGGAGAAAAACGTGTCGAAAGACATGTTTACATTTCTCGAGTACGGGAAAACCCAACTATGACGTCACAGATTCCTGAAATAAGCGAAATAAGACAAACCCACAGAACTGTCCGTCAACAACCATGTAAAAATATTTTTTGCGTTCTGAAATTTAGAAAATACCCTACCATGTACATATTATGGCCTGTTTTTATGATTCTATACTACCCGTTTTTACCGTTATGATCTTATTGAACTAAGAGATGCACTATGACGTCAAAGACGCACTTGAGAGGGCTCACATAGGCTATGCCTGCTGCCCAATCCAATTATGTATTTTACATAATAAAATATGATCAAATCAAATCAAAAGACGCACTGGACACGCAGGGTAGGGAAACGGCAGAGTGGATTAATCTATTCCGTAATTTGATAAAATTTGCAAGAAATTTTGAATGTTTTCAGATATTTTTATGCAAGATGGTGAACGCAAACAAACAGTCAAAAATTCTACCTATGATGGTTTGGATCTTCTCCAAAATGTGTATTGGACTTTTGAGCTTGAATATTGTCCCTTATCTCCATATATTTTATTACATCAGAAAATTTCAAGTTAAGTTACAGTTTATTTAGAACACTTACTATTGTACATCATGAACATCATTTTATATTTAAAAAGTTACAAGAATGTTCTGCTTTAAATAACTATATAATTTCAGGAAAGTAAAATAAAAAGAAATGAAAAAAAAAACATAAAAAACATACAAAGGTGATACAATGTTTCTTTTATCAGAAAAATGTTTTTCATCATCCTCAGACCGCAATACCCGCTTCTTGTTTTGCATTATTGTCTGTTGAGTATGAAAAGAAATTGTTAACTTATATTATAGTTAGCACAGTAATTTTTCCTAAGAAAATGTATTTAAAAAAAATAACCACAATCCAGAATATTGAAAACAAATTATTGCAGCTTGAATGTTTTAAAAAATGATTAAAAATGATTAAAACATAATAATTGTGTATTAAGAATGTATACTGAAGATAGTGATGAAAAAAAAGTATTTGTAATTTATATAATGTATCTACTGTGTATATTTTATAAAAGGTATCCATAATGCAAGAATAAGAATAAATGTAATGATGATGATACAGAATGTTTCAGCAATCCTGTCCCGACTTTGAGGTTACAATATAAAGATGACAGATTAAATATAAGACATGTTTTTGTTAAAATGAAAATAGCATAATCAAATTATTTTTAATACATGAAATGCTGAATAGATAATTTTAGACAGGAATTTTATATGTTTGTACATCAGAAGTAGTTTTTAATTTTATGTTATTTTTCGTGTCGTAAAAGCTGTTGTGTTTTTTTTTTTCAGCATCCTAATTTTGTCCAAGAAAGATGCTTTTCATATGAATAATTCTTTCAAAATGATATGCACTCCCTATAGGTGATTTTTGTCTTTTTTGAGATTTTCTATTTGATTTTTTTAGGATAAAAACCTGACAACCGAATTTTTGAAGATGTAATCAAAAGGTAAATGGAAAAAGATAAAATGACTTTTTTTTATATATTCTTTATATCAAATTTAATTGCAGGGAAATGTGCTATAAAAAAGTGATAATTTTGTAAATATCGTATTAATTTACAAAAATATAAATATCAAAAGACGGGGCATCTTTGTTGAAACACGCTGGATATTAAAAATATGTAATATACCTAGTGTCGTCTGATCATCAGAAGAGTTTCCGCTATATCGTCACCATTATCAAATGGCGGATTCCAGGGTTGGTACCAGTTTACCCATTGACCGTTAAGGTAGGCGTCGTTACAGTTGTTAAACCACCACCCTCCTCCTCCTTCATCAGCACAGTTACCACCACTCCATCTGTCACTGTCCCTGTCCAGGGTGGTGAATGGCATCCCGGACATATCGTTGCTAGAAGACCCCGTGTCTAACATTCTGTCCCCTGTAAAATTGAAGAAAAAGAATGATAAAAAATATTACACACATGTTGTCAATATATTTGACTGAGAATAACAAAATTAAGCTGTATGTACAATGGAAGAATTTATTTTATATATACATGTACCCCAAAATAAGCAAATACTTACTGAGTAATGAAGCTAAATTCATGTTACATCAACGAAAAGGGTCGCCCGCGTGGAGCAGTGGGGATATTGTCCGATCTATAGTCGCAAAGTAAGGAGTTGATCCTTACGTCGCAGGTTCGAATCCCACTGTTGGACGTGGAGTCCGGTCCCTCGGATAAGACAGTATATATACCGAGGTCCCGTCGCAGAAGATGCTGGCACGAAAAAAATCCCTCCCTACTTAATGGCCCTGAGTGCCGAGCATTGGAAAAAAAATTGCAGCTCTCCAACGGAAGGTGGTGGCGTCTCCATATGAGTGAAAAATTCTCGAGAGATACGTTAAATAATATACAATCAACCAATCAACGACAAGGTTAGAGTACATAATTACTAACAAAGTCAAATAAGTCGCCCGTAAGAATTACAAAATTTTAGCGAAATGGGAAGACACCCAGTAATAAGGGTCAATAAAACACTGGGGCGCTTAAACGAGGTAAACCTTACTAGAAAAGAATGATCAGAGAGGATTGTATTCCTGCTATCTCCTTCAGAATAAGTAATGTCTAAATTTTATTAGTCCTACATGTTACAATGTAAAATGTTGTACGTACAAAATCCTATAAATATGACCGTATCTGTGTCCCATTATGATTTGATTCTTACATCTGCCTCACACCTTTTGCTTACAACGAACACAAATCTCTTTTAAAGCATTTTTCACCCGATCTGCCGGATCTGGTAGTGATGCTCACTCCTCCATGGCACCTAATCCCACCTCTGATGTTAAGAGGTCCGTAATTGCTTTGCTCCCATTTTATATTGTTTAATGGACTTTGTGCTTGAATACTGTTCGTTGTCTTCATGTATTTCATTCCATTCTTCGCAAACCAGACAATAGATTAAAAAATGATAAGAACTGAAACGGACTTAGAATACACTATAAACTTTGACCTGATAAAAGCGGATACACAACAATTACGCTTATAGGATAGAATACAATTACATCACTTCAAGTCTACAAATCATCAAATGAAAAAAAAAAAACAAGAAAAAACTAGAAATTGTTTTTGGTTATAAATTGTTTGTTTAAGGTTCAAACATTGTATTCCACTTTTCACTCACCTAACGTTCCCGTGGCAGGTCCAGACAGAAATAATTGATACTTGTCTGCTTCATCAGAAACAGAAAATTGATCGTATAATTCGTACAGTGTTGCACCATTGATAAGTTTGATGGAAACGTAGAGGGAGGAGACTTTTCCCTTTGTCAACTGATGGATGACGTCATTTCCTTATCAAGATATATATAAATGTCATTGATATGTGAAATTAAATACCAGAGTACAAATATTTTTTTTTCCATATTGTAAATAAATATGTTTCAAACAATAATCAATTAGTAGTCTTTTGTACGGCTGTACTCAAACGTTATTAATAATAGCTTATCCTTTAGTTACTGTGGTATTTGATCGAACTCTTGTTATTTTAGGAGAATTTTTTTATTGTCAAATCCATATTTTTTTTTGTTTTATCAAACTCTTTAAATTCTAAAACTAGGATGGAAATGAATGAAAGTTTGTCTTAATTTCTGAGATTTGCTGTCAGATTTGAAATTTAAGTACAATTGTTATTTTTTTCAAAATATGAAGAGGGTCAATGAACTGAAATCACCTATCCAGAGATTCTGTTCAGGCGTTCCGAAACCATTTTTATAGTCAATCCAGTTCCTATCAAAGGACAAAGATCCATCCTTTCGTTTTTGAATGGCCTTGAAAGAAAAAAAAATATTTTATCCAGTTAAAGTATATCATTGAGAAAGATAGCAAGATTCAAGTTCCCAAGGACCAAACCTAATTCCTGAGGCGCAGTGATGATTAATCAGATATCCCGCCAATTTGGTAGACAACAAAATCAATAATTCCAGATAACAATTTCTAAATAAATAACCTACCGTCCATCCCCCGCCCATTGTCGTCATATCGCAGTACACAGGAATAGGGATGGTTCTGGTCCCAAAGGGGTAGATTTCATACACACCTGTATTAGTTCGACCATTATCAAGGAGATCCTTACAATCAATAGGAACAACTGAAATGGAAGAAAACAAAATCAAAGGAACAATAAATAGGGAAATGATATAAACAATTGCAAGATAAAAACAAAACTACAAGGACAGGAATTTGAACTACAGATTGCAAAAAAGGGGCAATCTTTATTTTTGTATTAATATTTAGTTTTTAAACTTGGCAGTTTAAATTAAGGAATGACTCTAATTCTTGGTCAAATAATTTTATATAATTTGGTTTGGATCAGTTTTAACTTTGTAATCCGCGAAGCGTAGTACAAAAAAGAGTAAACTGACCCAAACCGTTACAGTACAAGTTTTTCAGAATAAAGTGTCAAATTTACAGATTAAACTGTGTAAAATTTATTCAAAGTCTGTCCACGTTAATTAAGGGATCAATTTACATAAATGATTGAACCTTATTAATTTTTACCGATATGTTTTATGTAAGCTTCTTTAAAAAATCATTTTTTAAATTTTATGAGCGATCCAGGAATTCAAAGCTATTTCTAATATTACAGCCAATAATTAAAAAAGACACATTCTTTTAAATATAGAAGTGATTCGAGACTGCATTTTTCGATTTGTTCAAAATGATAATGGAGATATGTCATTTACAGTATAGTCTCCTTTTAAAACATTATTTTTTCATTTTCTTTGACATGATTATTTTATATCATATGAAATTTAAATTTTGATAATTGCTGGTTTAAGAAAAAGACCAAAGATGGAGCAAATATCAATAATACACAAGCAAGCATAAAAGATATCAATTGAAAATCAAAATAATGAATATGATCATAATAAACAATAATTTAAACAAAAATATCATTTAAAAATAATTTTAAATAGAATGATGAGTACTTTTAGAAATAAATTAGGGAGACAATTTCTGAGATAGGACACAAACGAACGCTGCACGGAATTCTATGAAAAAACAACGGAAAATAGACGTGCAAAAAGGGGAATTTTATTTAATTTCAATTTATTGTAATTAAGCTGTTTTATTATCTCAGAACTTTAATATATATGGAAATAGCATATAACCTACTCTGTACTTTACGATGTTTTGTCCCATCGATGGACAGTCACGTGATGAATGCATAATTCGTGTACTGAATGTAGGTCATTAAACAATTTCAATATCGCAAAGGCATACCCTAGTTGAAATTAAAAATTCCAGCTATTAAATGTTTCTGCATACTTTCTAGTTTCTGAAAAGTGCTGCTGCATTGAATAGAATTTGCGTTTTAATAGTTAAATTTTCAAGTGAATATGCCAATGTCGAAATATGTTTGACTTTTACCAAATATTTTGTGAACTTATAAAATCATGGCCTCGGTTTAAAAAGACCAACAAGACTTTTCAAATAGCTGCTTTGAATAAAGACAAAAGAAAATATCCTTTATTCATATTTTAAAAAAAGGTTCAGATATATCCAGTGTATGTTCATGCGCAAGTACGATCTTATGAGGCATTTCGATGTAAAATATACGTAACCTGTACATTAGAACATGAAAAAATTAATGAAATACATTCTTCGCACTAATAAAGAGATATACATTGGTATTAATTGACTATTCAAAATCTGTGATTAATATTACATTTTATAATAAAACGGACTTTTCATTGTTAAAAAAAATCCTCAGTCTTCCTCTAACATCACATGAAATACGTCATTGTTTTCCAATATGATGTCACGTTTACAAGTTCACCTTGATCAGTGCATTGTTTATAACCAGGTACTTGGGATTTAACTAGCAACTCTTTTAATGCATTGATAAGTTATTCTGTTGTTTATTATGCTAATACCGTTGAAAGTTGCATATTATTTCATTTTCAGGTATTATGTTAAATACATAAGTCATATTTTTGTGTGATGTTACAGTAAACTTTTCCCGTATAAATCAGGTCCTGCCCCCTTTTTCAAGCCTTAACAAAGTATGTAGTTATTTACAGGGCTCTTAGACAAGTAATAACAATAAAAATAATAATTATAATAATTAAAATAGTAACATTAACACCGTATTTTGTTTTCTATATAAAATGTGAGAAAAAGAAAAAAAATAATAAAGCATACAATCATTGAAGAAATATTTCCAGCCGGCCTCCTCAATGACGTTAGAGGTAAAGACTTTCTTGTGGGTCCGGCACTTCTTCATCACAGAATTGTATCCAAACATGCCACACTCCTTTTGACACATGGCAGCGCACCTACTCTTCGAATGCTCTTCGCTCTCTCTTAAGAGTTCGTTACTTGACTTTTTATCATTAAAGTCAAGGTCTACAGTGTATCTTCGTGAGAAAATGGTAGCTTGAGATATGGTGAAGAAGAGAACAATTAGATATAAACCCTGGTGTTTGCCCATGTTTTTCTTTGCGTGCACGAAAGAAATATCCAAGTCCCTAGAGGAAACTGCATATTGACATGAAAGCTGCAAAATTTAAATATTACAGACTCAAGGTTTAGCAAACTTTGATTGGCCGTTCTTTAAGTATTTAATATTTTGCTTTAGCTACAATATTGATTTTATGAATGAAAAGCATTCGAAATTAAGCATGCATATTGAAATCTTGAAACAAAGAGTAAAAAAATTGTTTATGGAATACTTTTCTATGATCAGAAAATGAATGTGTGTATTCTTTTTTCTATGTCTATTTTTTTTTTAAGGAAACGATGTCAATGGATTAGGAAAAAAAATGAATCCATGTCTTCATTTATTTTAATTTGATATAGTCATAAAAAACAAAAACAGAAATACAAAAAAATTACCTTTTTTCATGTTGATGATAATCAGTTTTAATTTCAATATGAATTCATGAGTGGTGGATATGTTCCACACCCTGAATTTGTACTTCTGAGGTTTTAATCATAACTCATTGATGAGTTGAAAGTTATCATAGTATGAAAATATTTGTAATACATCAGTCATATATTTTATAAAAGATTTTAAAACTTTAATTGCAATGTGAATACGGGTTGGTAACAGACCACAAAAAACTTGTTTTTTGTTGTTTGTTTTAAAACTATAAAATGCAGGTATTTATGAAGTATTTATGAGATATAGCGTGACATTGGTCACTCTCACTCATATTATTTACAGTCCGGATAAAGTTTTCGATAATCTTCGTTCCGTTCTCCCATATAACCTTTTTAGAGAGGTCTTGCTGTCTAAAATTTCAATATGCTACCTGTGGACGAATGTCACGAATACCCAAATTTACTTACCACAAGTTTTATTATGCATATTTTGGATCTACGAGTATGTTGGCGATATCTCGAGAACTACACGTAATTTAACAATTCAACTGTGGTGCGCCGTCAATTCAGCAGACGTCATTTTCACAGTCGTTTTCAAGGGAATGGCATCATAGAAAAATCGCTATATTTCTGTTAGTACACCAAATAACATGTAAGAAATCTGAAAACATAATAAAAGAATGATTCAAATATACAATTAACAAAATTGTCGAAAAATATAGAGAATTATGGAAAAAAATAATGAGTACAATTGTGGACTCCACATGCTTTAGGTTCAATTTTTTTTCGTGCTTCGTACCTCTCCATCAGCAATATCAACAAACCGATGATTTAAATTGATTTTTTCTAAAATTTAGAAATTTAATTGAAATATGTTAAACATATATTTATGTGAAATTTCATAACTATATGACATCTATAAGAGTAAATAATGTAAACCTATAGGGTTTAGCACAGACATATTGTTTGAGAATTTTAAGCTTAGACAATAATAATATCATAATCATTTTTAGTTTCTAGCAGTGAAAATAAAATAATATAAGGGTTTATTAAATCAGAATGTATATTATTACTGACGCAGATTCGGTGACTTTATAATTGGTAAAAAAAACCTTTAGTTTTTAAACAACTATTATCTTGTCAAAACAAATTAAATTTTTTTTGTTGTTCAAATCCAATATAATTTGGTAGATCAAAGACTAATCAAGCCCATCGATAGTAAGTAATAAAATTTTAACTGAAATACAATGGTGTTATTAAGAGTTTTGACTAAGAGCAATACAATTGGGAACTTTGAAGTAAATAATTAATAGAGCTTCTGGTGCAGAGATGGGGACTGAGCCGATAAATATTAGTAACATGTATTTTCCTACATTTGATACCGACTGAGCACAAAATACCCTGTTTTAGTCACAAAAAAGTATTCCCGGGTTTATTCTCATATTATTACATCTCTTTGGCATTTATTATTCTTTTGGACTTTTGTTTATTTATTTATTTTGAGCAGTCCCATCATTTCGTAAATTCTATGGTCGATACAATGACCTTATCAGCAAATACAATTTATCATTGAGTCAAATTCTGACTGACGTTTTTCATACTAATTGTTAGTCCATTATTTATACACTGAATTGACAACAATTTTTTTTCTGTTATTTCCTGATCATGATAACTATCACACGACGGATGTGACTGGTCGGCAGGGAATGCTCACTCCTCCATGGCACCTGATCCCACCTCTGATGTTTCAGAGGTCCGAGTTTGCTCTGCTCTTTTTTGTATATTGTTTAATGGACGTAGAGATTGAATACTGCTCGTTATCTCAATATCCTTGTATTCTTAATAAAAAATATACATTATCATACCATTGCATTCTCTGATATTCATAGCATTTGATTATCTATTTTCAAAATCTGTTTTTTCCCATAGTCCTGTCTGTGTTCTACATTAAGTGATTACTCTTTGGGTAAATTTTTGTTTTGAAAAATTGTCTCTGTGAAATCGTTTTTACGTTAAACTGCTTTGAAATAGTTTCAGAGTATCTAATACAGTATGGATATTTAAGGTTGGAAATATATGGTCTATAACCGGTCGAATACCTTAACAGAGATGATATTGATCAACGCTACCTGATGTTTATTGTATACATGTCTCTTTTTTAGCAAAAACATTCATACAGTACCGAACAGACCCAACCTCACGCAAAGCAGTCCCAGAGCTGTCCCGGGACTGCTTTCTGGGACTGCTTTAGCAGTCCCGTAGCGGTCCCAGAGCAGTCCCACAGCGGTCCCAGAGCAGTCCCACAGCAGTCCCAGAGCGGTCCCAGCAGTCCCAGCGGTCCAAGACAGCAGTCCCAGCAGTCACAGAAAGCAGTCCAAGTGGGCGGGGTTAATTAATTTAATGGGCGGGGCTAACTCAGAAATGAGATTTCCAATAAACAATGGAACTATAAAATGCAGCTGATTTTTTTTTCTGAGCAGTTTGCCAGGAATACTTACAATGTGAAGGTCAATTACATGTATGTGCAGTACCCGCATAGATTTGAAACAATTTGAAATAATATTTATTGAAGGAATAAAGCTTATACACTTACATAAATAAATTACACTAAACATGTAGATTTAATCACAATTATCTTTTTTTTTTGTGTTTGATACTGGCTCCCATATTTATTTTCTGTACAGAAAATTAAAATTGAATTAATTATTTTTCATCCGAATTAGTTTTAAATAGATCTATTCAATATACACCATGGCCGATTTCCATACTATCGGGATACTCTAAAGGCATTTTTTTTTTTAAAGTATTAGGGCTTTTGAAAAATCCGATGCTAATTTAGCCAAGTAATATTTTTCAGTATTGATTATTCTTTACTGACATGTTAATTTAAAAATTATTGTTTTATTTGTAAAATGTATTAGTGACCAGTATAGAATCCTAGGATTATGTTCAACGTTAATTAATCTTGAAAGAAATTTATACACATTTCATTCCTCTTTTTTATGTTTTACATTTTTTTTTTTTACATAGATTGAAATTAGGGTCATTGTTTATTGAGAAGCATGTTCAATGATGTGTAACACTGATACGTGAACCCAAATAACATGCATGATTGATTTTCTACCCAAAGGCGATTGAAACCACAGGTGTTTATACCATTTTATTCATACACATTATCGGCCAGGTAAACAAAAGCAAAACAAAAAAGAAATAAATTATAATTCCAGGTATTACAGGTTTTCAACTGCTTATTATTATTTTTTTTAATTTACTCTTTTAATAACTTATTCATAAATTTAAAACTACATGTAATTCGTATGTAAATTCCCGGTTAATTATTCACATTGCTTATGTTACGGAAGAATAGTGGAATAATTTTATTTCATGTCATAAAATAAATTGTTAGATTTTTATTTGAGGGTTGTATGTAATACCCTTTTAGCGTTGTGCATGTAAAACGTCTAGCCTTTTCAATTAAAATATCTTATATCTAAATGTAATAATTTTTTAAATAGTGCAATATGAACATTTTGAGTGTTTAATTTCAGATTTAATAAGAAAAGAAATCTACATGTAGATTTTTTTTCTCATGAGTAGTTTTATATACTTTAGAAATAAAAATCTCATCCTGACTTCCTTATATAACAACTTTATTTTTTAAAAATATCTATATTACATTTGTGTAAATATACAGTTCCTAAAACTATAAATTAACTATAATACATGTAATCTCCAGTTATTAAAAGATTATAAGAAATTCTTGCGTATTAAACAGTTAAAACTCCTCTCTGCTGCAAGTAAACAAAACAATAGGGAGCCTGCAAATTCAGAATACACAAGGGGGCGGAGCTATCATGTCACTCAGAACCTTTGTCACACATGAGTGAACGAAGCAGTCCCAGAAAGCAGTCCAAGGGGCAGCTGGGACTGCTGGGAATGCTTTTCATAGCAGTCCCAGAGCAGTCCCATAGCGGTCCCAGAGCAGTCCTACAGCAGTCCTAGAGCAGTCCCACAGCGGTCCCAGAGCAGTCCCAAAGCAGTCCCACGGACTGCTTTCTAGGACTGCTTTGGTGTCAGGTTGGGTCTGGTCGGTACTATCTGAGTACCTGTATAGTCGGTGAAACGGTTATAATTTTTAAATGAAAGCACATGAAATGAAATATTATCTTCAGTTTACAAAAATAATAATAATAGAAATAAAAACTATTTAAAGGAACTTGGAGACAGATTTTGAAGTTAATATTTTCTTTAAAAAATTATGACATATCTTTCAATAGCATTTCACCCAAAAATTAATTAAAAATCATTTCTTTTAACAGTATTCAAAACTTTAATTTTTTTTGCAGGTTTGATTGACACATCCTTGCACTTTCACAAATTTTAACTTTATTCTTAACATTTATATGTATATATACTTCTAAGCATGTTTTGTAAGTATGGTAGAGATTGTTCAATACGAGTGTGATAGAGCTATTGGACTCATAGTAGAAGCAGTTGCGTCTATAGTCCAATGAACGCAGTTGATGTCTACATTTCATAGTGGGAGAGAGCAGATGATATGCAAATAAAAAGCACTGTACAGAAAATATTTAATATTTGAATAAATATTCTTTGATTTTATTATTTCTATGTGTATGTCAAACGCATATGCAAAATTCCTCCGAAAGACGTTCATTAAAAAGCAAATTACACGCAATGTCTCAACAAATTTCGAACAACCCTCGTATATTTGTTTAACTGGAGGGTAATCACTCAGCACCTTTATCTGAATACTTGATATCCGTTAAACCCCAAATAAAATAAACAATTAAAACATGATCAAAGTTTACTACCAACAATGTTGATATATCATTAGAACAAGTAAAGAAAGTGCTGTAAGAAACCGAACAAATTAAAGGATAGATAGAACACAACCTAGATACATAAAAGAGTTATAAGACAAATCTTCAATAATAATTTCTGTTTTAAAGAGTATGAATTGTTCTCTTTAGAAAGAAAACACCCAATTTGAAATTTTAAAAAAGTGAGAGAGAGAACAAAAAAGAAAAATTCATCAATGATATTTCAAATGCTGTTTATATTCAAATATTTACATTAGATGTTTTATTTTAGTAAGCCAACTATTTAATTGATTTGAATACCATTTTCGTCTTTACCCACGCTCAGAAATATTGTTGGAGAAAGGTGCGTTAATGTGAAAGTCAAAATGATCTTAAAGAAATAAAAATATAGGGCAGCGAGAATTTCAAACATTAATTATATTTTCGGTGCTTTTAGACATGTAAACTGTAAAAAAGAGAAGTTTTTAAAGTTTCCTGTGCACTATTGGTTTGAAGATCAAACAAGACCAGCACGTAGGCATATTTTTCATGAAGTGCTAGCGCACTTAAAATTAGGGTTCTCCCTCCTTTTTCCGTAGTTTAAATGTATTTATACTCCATTTAGTTTAACATTTTTCAAAGATACACCACCTGCTAGCATTGAACTTCAAATTACACTTCAAAACTTAGGGAATTGAATATGAAAAACTAGTGATAATTAATATATTACGGGTATCTTTTTTTTTGTTATACAACTTTCACATGTACATGTATGATAATCATCTTTCGGTACAAACTTACATTCAATTTACATACAATATACAATGTTTGTCCAAAACGTTCATGGACAATTCCGTTTTTGTTAAAATAAATAGTTTTATATAGAGCTAATGTACATCAAAATATTTCTCATCAAAAAACAAGGCGGAAATATTTAAATTTTATTCATTTTTAATAAGAATTGGAATCTTTAAAGGCCACGTATAGTGCGCACTGACCAGTCTGACGTTCAGCTTATTTCATTTTAACATCAAACATTTGGATTTTGGAATTTTAATACATGTTTATAGACACACACTACATATTCTTTATTATGACAAACTGCAAAGTGCAAGCAATAATCTTTAAGAATAGAGTATGATTTTTTTAATTTTTGAATTTCAAAAAAAAAAACACAATAATTTACAAGCTTCATCAATATAAACAATTCGTATTCACAGACTGCACAGTCCAATCTGATGTTGTGCTAGATTTATTACAAAGTGTTTTTCTATTCGTAATGATTATATGCATCTTCATACCATAGAATTTGTTTTGATATTCATAATTAGGTCTTTCCACCTTTCTGTGGAAAGACCTATTGATTTTCTTCTGTTTCTTATTATTATTCTTCTTCCGCTGATTTTTTGTTTCGACACTTATCGAAAAGACTTTTTGCTCATCGTAAAGGTCATTAAAAGTTATGAACAAACTTGACCCAACGCGTATGAACTATGACTGCTTTCGAAGTTATTGCCCCTTTCGATAGAAATGCTTGTTATCGCTACTCCTTCGAAACCGTAAACCATAGAAATATGAAACCTTCACTAAAGTCTTCGACTAATCGAGTGGACTCTGGAATCTATTCATTGCAAAAGTATTCGGTGACCCCTTCAATGAGTTATTTCCCCTGAAACATTTTTAATTTTAGAAATAATTAAAAATTTTCAAAACGAGAAGTGATAGAGACATTGGACCAACTGCATAAGATTCATTGACATTTGATCATGAAATTAATGGAAAGGTCAAAGGTCAAGGTCTTTCCAAATTTTAGAAATTAAGCTCTTTTTATATCTTTTTTGTCTTGTAACATATACAAACTGTCTTAGCATCATTAATATGTACTCTTAAAACTATTTCAAAGATTTAATTCGTATTCCTTAAGATTGACCTTATTAAAAGTTATCGCCCTTTGTGCGAAAAACCTTGTTATTGCTACTCCTTCGAAACTGTAATCCATAGAAATATGAAACCTTCACTAAAGTCTTCGACTGATTGAGTGGACTCTGGAGTCTATTCATTGCAAAAGTATTCGGTGAGTCCCTTTCAATGAGTTATTGCCCCTGAAACTTTTTCAATATTACAAATAATTAAAAATTTTCAAAACGACAAGATGTAGAGACATGGGACCAACTGCATAAGATTCAATGACCTTTGACCTTAAAATTCATATAAAGGTAAAAGGTCAAGGTCATTCAAAAAATGAGAAATTTAGCTCTTTTCATATTTCTTTTGTCTTTCAACATATACTTAATATCTATGCATCATTTATATGCACTCTTAAATTTATTTCAAAGATTTCATTCTTGTCCCCTAATATTAAACCTTTTAAAAGTTATTGCACCTTCTGCGAAAAACCTTGTTATCACTACTCCTCCCAAACTATAGACGGTAAAGACACCAAACCTTCACTAATGTGTTAAGGGTCTTTAGGCCTAACTTCATGTATAAATGCAAAGGGATCTGATGACCCCTGATACGAGTTATTGCCCTTTAACTTCCTTAAACTTAAAATAAAACCTGATAACTTAAAAAATATAAGTCGTAGAAGCACGGGGTCAATTGCATTGTGACCCTTGACCTTTGACCTTGAGCATTTTCTCAAGGTCAAAGGTCAAGGTCATTTTAATTTTGATTTTTTTTTCTCTATTCTTTAATACAATTTTGGTTTCTTGTTCATGGAATTTAATTTTAAGCAGTCAGATATAAAACAAAATTGAAATTCAAAGAAGGTGGAAAGACCTCTTATTGTTCTGTGAACAATAAGTTTCCTAGTATTTAAATATTTTTTTTTCAAAGTTAGCTTTTTTTCAATATTGCCCGGTGTGTAACATAATACGTGATTACAATCTTGATTTGATTTAAATACCACATAACAATGGAGGGGGGGGGGGTCTATGCACATAGTCTCTACAACAATACAATAATTGATGGATAAAAAATAGTCAAGTTGTGATTTGTTTAAAACTGGAGTTTCCTCTGTCATTGTTCAAGTTTTTAAACTTTAATGATAACTTTCTATGCTCATATCCTTTAAATCTGCTAAGTAGAAAATAATTTTTGTGCAAAGTATTCTGTAGAATCCGTTAGCAACTTTCATCTCTGAAAATGTGCTTACTGCTTATTATCATAACTAAAAAGTTTTGGGAAAGTTTTTCCTCCGAAGTAATCAGCAAAAAAGGCATGTCTTTTCATACAGTTCCATTTTTTTTCTATTTTTATGGATCTTTTAAACTTTATTACCATATATTTGTTTTTGACAAATGGTTGTCAGCACGATTCCTATCATCATTCAGACATTTATGGAGCATAGGGAAGATAACATAAAAATACTTACAGTAAACTGCCAGGGCCTGGGGATATCAAAGGCACTGGCAAAAAAACATGCGATAAACTCTGAAAAAATGTAATTATGTGCTAATTGTAAGGATTTAAATTATTTTATCGTAAATATTTGAATGCAGTTTTCTACTACTGCTGACCCCTCCCCCTTTTTTGTAGATAAAACAACTTTCACTGTTACAAGTAAACGTTGTACTGTTGTTCAAGTACGAAATTATCGAAATCCACCGTGTATATATATCTGTGTTTATACGTTTTGCTTATATATATAGTTTGCTTTGTATACTTGTGAAAGCCAATTATGAAAAACAATTGCTTTTTCATTCTTCATTAAGTGATTACTGCTTGTGTAATTGTATTTTTGAAAACTTTTCCCTGTAAATTCTTTTCTACTTTAAACTGCTTTTAAGTAGTTTCAGTGTATTCTATACAGTATGGCTATTTAAGGTAAGAAAATAATGTCCTAATACGGGTAGGATACCTTAAGAGAGATGAAATTGATCAACGCTACCTGATGTCCTCATTCCAGATCATGTCTCTTTTTTAGCAAAAACATTCATGTTTAAGGTAAAGTCTTTGAAACGATAATTTTTGAATTATAAAAACCCATGAAACGAACTATTATCTTCAGTTTAAAGGAAATGATAAAGAAAATTATAAACTTTATAATGTTTACTGATATTTATATAAATATTGGATACTGTTTTAAGATATTAATCACTGACATGAGTGATTAAAAATGATCTCTTAAAATTCAATTCCTTGACAATTTTATAGAAATTCTAATAAGGATCCTTTGAGATGAATTTCATAGTATTAATATAAAAATAGGATAAAAATAATCACTTTAGGTTTGTTTTACTGGACAAAAAACACCCAGCATCTTTATCTGAAAAGTTTATATCCGTAAAACCCAAAATAGAATATACAATTAAAACATGATCAAAGTTTACCACTAAGAATGCTGATAGAGCACTAGAAAAAGTAAAGAAAACGCTTTAAGAAAATTAAAAGAGAGACTAGAAAACAAATTTAAATTGTCTTTGTTAAAGGCGATTAAAAAAAATAAACCGAGACATAATTAATGGGTATCATGCAAATATAATAAGACAAATCCTCAATAATCATTTCTGTAAAAAAAAGATGATGAATTGTGCTCTTTAGAAAGAAAAAGACCCAATTTGAAATTTAAAAAAAAGAGAGACAGGACAAAAAAGAAAATTCCATCTTTGAAATTTCAATTGCTGTTTATTTTTAAATATTTACATTAGCTGTTTTATTATAGAAAGCGATCTCTTTAAATCTTTAATTGATTTTGATACCCTTGTGTACTCACGCTTAGAATTATTCTCAGAGAAAGGTGCGTTAATATTAAGTCACAATGAGGCTACAGAGATTTAAAAAAAAAAACGGATAGCAATAAATTCAAACATTGATTTTATATTTGGTTCTTTTAGACATGTAAAATGATAAAAAAAAATATTCACGTCTTGTTGAATAAAAATCGTAGACAACAACAGATAATGAAACATCACATATGTATATAAAATTTTACACCAATTGTTAAGCTCTTTAATTGAATGCAACGTTTTGCCTTGTATCTACAAAGTTATGACATTTTTTTAAAGAATCACGTTTATATGAAATGATATGTATCAAGCAGGCTTAGGTAAAAAAAGATGGAGACATAAACTGGATAAAAATGATTTAGTCAGATTATACTGTTCCGTTTTATCTTTAAAAGTAAGTAATGGACCATTCTGCTTGAAACACAATTGGAAATCACCTCTCAATTCAGATGCTTTTTGAATTCTATATAAATCATGATAATGTATTAATGGTAGTAAATGTCTTGTAACTATCTTGGTTAATTTCTGTCATAGGTGAGCCGATATTAAATGATTGATTGATCGTATATTGTTCAACGTCCCTTTCAATAATCCTTTACTCATATGTAGACGCCACCACTTGCCGGTGGAGAGCTGCAAATTTTGTCCCATATTCGGGTCTCAGGGATATTGAGCAGGGAGGGATCTTTTTCATGCCAGCACCAATTGCGACACGGGACCTCGGTTTATACGGTTTCATCCGAAGGACCGTTCCCCACATCCCACAGTGAGATTGGAACCCGCAACGTAAGGTCCAACTCCTTACTGACTCTAGAGCAGACTCTGTGGCCACTGCACAACACGGTTGACCCGATATTAAATGAAAAGATGTAATTTGAATATCATCATTTTTTTGGAAAATCGTGTGCGTATCTGATATCAGATAGGCACACAATATTCCAAAAAAATCAAAATTCATTTAAACATGTACGTTGCAAATTGAATTTAAAGTAGGAACCACGAGGTTTTAACAATATTTTTTTTTTCTTTTTATCTGTACAACATTTACAGCTTGATATTCGACAGGGCCATAAGAGAAATATATTCTTATATATTGTACTTAAAGAAATTATCTAGATCTTGCTCAGTGGATATTTAATTTTTTTTAAAGAAACCTCTGTTTCAGACAACAAGAGAACTAAAACATGGCGGCGATAGTATGGGCAGGGCTTTTCTTGTCTGGCTTCTTATGAACAAGTTCTCAGTTCATTTATTTGAGTGAAAACCATGAATGCAAAAAACAAGGGAGAGACTATGGACCAATTACAAACAATGCTGGCTCTGCTGAAAATGCTCATGCGCCGATCAACAACTACACTGAACAAGATAGCATAAATATTAACAATTATATACAGAAAGACAAATTAAAATTCAAGAGGTCACGCAGGAAAAAAAGCAACGCCAATTTCAGTGAGGTAAAAATAAGTCATTTATTCATAATCACTAATAAAATGATAATTGAAATATCTAATTGTACAGAAATCACTTTAAAAGTCCATAGTCTTTTGATTTTCATTATGGTCTTCCGTTTCCAACGGAAGACCTTCTACTGATTCTGATGGTAAAGATTATTATTCTTTTTTTTCTTCTACTTCCTAGACCGCAACTTTGAGGCTTCATATCTCACTCATTTCTCAAGGGATTTCGCTCAAATTTTCAGAGGTTATAGACGTTTATAAACTCTACTAGAATGTTGACTAAAAAGTCACTTCCGGTTTTGGGTTATTTCCCTTTAAACGAAAATTTATAGGCTTTCATTTCCGGATAAAGGCTCAGAGACCGCAAAAGCTGGAGCAAAAATTTTACTGGTTTTAGATAACAGAAGGATTGAAGTTGTGCACATAAGTTTTTGTTTTTCAATTTCTGTATTCAAAATGGCGCTTTTTAGGAGTCAAAAATTAGAACGCCTAAAAGAGTAAAAATTACACATATTTTCCTTTTTTTTGAAAACTAAAAATATTTTGTTTAGACATATTGAATGAAAGTTGTGCATTATTGCAAGAACTTTCATTTGACATCATTATAAAGGGGCTGGCCTCTAAAATTAGGGATCTAGTGTCCTTGAAAGTTTTTGCTATATATCTCAAAAACGATTAATATTTCGAATGACTTTTGATAATAAAGTTGTGCTTTAACATCTTACTGATCTTATGAAATTGTTATTTTGTTCTCGGCTTGTTAAAAATGAGCTAGATGCATGACCTATGTATATGTACAGGTAATTGTTTTCGCTCAGCTCGTAAACGAGAGCTTCTCATGCGTGTGTATAAAACAAACTTACTTTAAATAAAAACCATGGCTACATTGGATGCTAATATTCTTAAGAATAAAGTTCTTGAAGTGTTTTGTGCTTTTTTCCCAAATTGTCATGCTTATTTACTAAGCGCTCGCCTTTACATTCACCTTCAAGTTGTTTGTTTACAATTATATAACGCGCCTTCCTCGATAACGCGGGGCAAAGTCGGTCACCGGGAATCAATCGGCGGGTAATCCAGCGACCCACAGTTATACTCAAATAAAAACACAGAATGGTTAAATTCATTTTTTTAAAAATATATTAAATTGTTCTTTAATACTAACTCTGTCCTATGAAAATATTATTTTGTTCGAGTCTTACGTATTATAGGAAAGAAAGCTAGACAGTTCTCATCTTGCTATTGAAGGAAAACTCTTTAGTCTCTATGCGTAGAATTGCAGTAAACTTGCAGTAAGTAATAAATATTTTAGAACGCTGTATCTTTTTTTTTAAAATTAGATTTTAAACGTGTTCTTTGGTTCCCGTTCAGAGTATTCAATGGCATCATTTTCATTTTATTAACATGATTAATCAAGATCTTTCCAACAGAAAGAGTAATAGAAAAAGCACGAGCTAGTATCTTTTCTTCGTTTAAATATGAACACAAACAATTTGAACGAAAACGATAAACGCCCGGATCTCATAAAAAAGAAATTTTAAAGAGACAAATAATACAAAAATTATTTACCGCGCGATTCTCAATTCAATTCAATTCTTTTATTCCTTGTATCAGCAGATACATCAGATTAACATAGTAGTTACATACAATATACTTAATTGCCATGTAAACATATATTACAATGTATTTACACAAGCATTAATAAATGTACATATCTATACATACATATTTATGTACTACATGTATCATTATAGTGAATCAATATTACTCATTATTATAATAAATTTATTTTACTTTCTCATAAATTACAAACTTCTCTTAAAAAATTCCCCAGACCTCTTAATTCCCTTACATTTTGAACACTTAGTAACTGTATTGATTTATATACACTACTATTTTGATAATAATATTTTTTAATATATTTCTTCCTTAAATTTTCATATGTTGGACATTGTGAAATTAGATGAAATTCATCCTCTATTTCATTTAGAGTACACAATATGCATTTTCTGTCATTTCTATTGGTATTTGTATATCTTCCCCTTTCAATATATAAGTTGTGATCAGACATCCTAAACTTTGAAATTATTTCTCGATTTTTTGCACTTAAAGGTTTATTGAGGTAATATTGAAGGCAATGTGTATCTGTAAGATATTTGTACAAATTAGCTTTTGGCATATTGTCGATTTCTGATCTTAATTCTTGGATGTAAATATCTTTCATTCTCTGTTCAATGAGTTTAATAACATATTTATCATCATAATTTGTATTCATCAAGGAATTTAGTCATAATCTATCCATTTCTGTTTTAATATTTACAATCCATTCATCATTTTCCTGTACCATTTCTTCATAACATGTCTTATGGATACAATTTTTTGTTTTTCTTAATTTTAACCAATATTTCATAATTTTTATTTTCCTTAAAATGTGACATGGAAATCCACCAAGTTCATGATAAACAAGCTTGTTACTAGCATTATTTTTTAACCCTAAAATTTTTTTTACAGAGCATAATATGGACTTTTTCGATATCAATCCCTTTGTTGAAACCCCATACTTCCGACGCATACAAAAGTATACTATTGACATAGGTGTCAAAAACAGAGCATTTTGTTTGGTCATTAAAGTAGTAGTCATTTAGTTTACTTTGAATACTAAAAAGAGCTTTTCTTCCTTGCTCTGCAAGCTTCTGTTGTGCTTTAGTAAATTCACCGTTGTAATTTAATAATAACCCGAGATAATTAAACTCATTTACTATTTCTAATTCTTTTTTGTCGTAAAACCACTTTTCATTTTCTTTTATTTTTCCTCCATTTCTAAAAACCATTATTTTAGTTTTATGTGCATTTACAGTTAGATTCCATTTCTTGCAATAGTTATGCAAAGAGTCAAGTATTTGTTGTAACTCTTCGGGTGTTTCTGCTAATATAACAGTATCATCAGCATACATAATAAGGAACATGTTAATTAAATTAATTTCAATTGATGGGCAATTCTCGTTTAACAAATGCATTTCAAAATCGTTTACATAAAAAGAGTACAAAATTGGGGATAAAATTTCACCCTGAAATAGTCCAACTTGGCTTCCAAAATATTCGGAAAGGACACCACCATACTTTACACAACATTTGATATTTTCATAGAGTGATTTAATTATCTTTAACAATTTACCCCGTATTCCAAGCTTACATAACTTAACCCATAATTTGCCCCTATTAACAAAATCGAACGCTTTTTTATAATCTATGAAACAGCAGTATAATCTCCTACCCTTTTTGCGGAGAAATTTATTTATTAATGACTGTAATACAAAAATTGCATCAACAGTACCATAGCCATGTCTAAAGCCAAACTGGGCGTCTGATATAATAGATATGTCTTCATCCCATTTCAGTAGTCTTTGATTCAGAATAGAAGTGAATAGCTTACCCATACAACTAACTAATGAAATACCCCTATAATTGTTTGCATCATTAACTCCGCCTTTTTTATATACAGGTACAAATATAGCCCTAGACCATGATTGTGGGAAAAACCAAGAACTATGAATAGCATTGAACATTTTATGCAAAACCGGTATTAAAGTCTCAATACAATCTATAAATAGTTCATTTAGTATGAAATCTTCACTGCAGCATTTACTTCTTTTTAAATTTTGTATACTATGTCTAATTTCCTCGACTGATATTTCTTGGTCTAATTCATTTAATATAGGTTCACTATCATCACTATCTGTGTTATATTGAACTTCCTCTGCCTTTGTGTCTTGAGTTAGATTCTTAAAATGGTTATAAAAGTTTTCTAATCCTATTTCGGTTGCCGGACATTTTCTTTTCCTTTTAGAAAAATATTTGTAAAATTTTCTTGGATTGGTTTTTCTAAGTGACTATATCACGTCTCCTTCTTGACGTTTATAAGCTACTTTAAGTTTTCTTTCAAGTGTTTTATAAATTGATTTTGCCTGCAATAATTTCTCTCTATTATCCGTTGATTTATTTAAGTTAAAAATATGCAAAGCGTTTTTATAGTCCTTATATTTTTCTTTACACTCGTCATTAAACCAAGGTTTATCATCTCCTCTAGATTTGTGATTATATTGTGATCTTTCACTTGTAAATTGCCCCCGTTTTACAATGTCATTTATGATATTACATAGATTAACAACACAATTGTCTACATCTTGCTGGTCTTTTAAATGACAACTTGACTCACATTCACCTGGAACCCAGATTTTAAGCGTGTGTACCATTGCGTAATCTTACGATTACACGTGTCCAAGAAAATCTAAAGCGACACACTGCGGCGAACCATTGACCCCGTAGTCATAGACAAAATAATTGGTGTATTAAAACTAATTTACAATTAATGGAAAATTATTATCGTCGGATTTTTAGAGATTAATATGTTGGCTTATCTTTGTTTTAAATTTGATCGTGATACATGTTTATCTAAAACAGCTATCTAGGCTTTGTGTTTGTTTACAATTACGCGACCAATCATTCCTTCCATCGCTTTTTGACATTAATTTACACAGCGTGGTCGAATGTTAAATCTAATTTTACAAACTTATGGAAAACATTATTTTCTGTAAGTAAATAGAATCTTTCAATAATATTTTTAAAATATCTTAGGTTAGACTTTAGAACAAAACGCTGAGGCATTTATTTTATATGTACATTAATCAATCTTTAATTTTTATAGTTCGTTAGTTCAATGTGTAATTTTACTTTTCATTTTGACGATTCATAGCGTAAGGACTGGCGATCTGCGGTTACTTAACTTCAACCAATATTGATTTAAGTGCACAAGCTTAATTTGAGCTTTTAACACACAAATAAATCTGTTTTCAACACAAATTTTCCCAAGCATATATATTTTTTTTTCATCACAGATTTTAACCATGCGTTTCAGTTTTAAACTTTTAAAGAAAATCTTCCAAATTATAAGGATCTAATTAGAATTATACTCTATGAAATGGATTAAACATCGATGAGTATCTCCGCACCTGTAAACTTCATAAGTGACTTCTGTGCTTGCACAATGCCCATTTTTATTACAGGTTGAATAGTCAAGTTGAAAAAATAATTCAAGATTTTAAAGCAATGAATTTAATTTGTGTAATAATTTATTCAAAACCTCTAAATGATTAGTATAGTGTGCTAACATTTTGATTTTGTTCCGTGATTTTAAAAATATCAGTAGCAGGTTATACAATGAATTCGAACATGTAAGTAGTAATAACGTATGTACAGAATCGACAATTTAAATTTAAGAACTTATATAACAATCTGCAGCTACATGTACTGAATATCAGAAATTTATCATGTAATTACATGTTTTTATTTCCTAATCTAAACTGTTAAAATCATAACCGGCACCATAATTAAACATTAATTGTCTTATAATCGGCACTTAGGGCCTTTGAGCAGGGAGGGATCTTTTTTGTGCCAGCACCTAAAGCGACACAGGACCTTGTTTTATACGGTCTCATCGGAAGAACAGGTCCCACGTCCCACAGTCGGATTCGAAACCACGACGTAAGGAGCTGATCCTTACCTCGCGACTAGAGCAGTCTCTCTTATAATCACTGCGTTATGCGGGCAACCTTGGGGTATATAAAATGAAAACAATGAAGAAAACGGTCAGTTAAAAAAAAGAAGGGGTTGTTTTGAAATATTATTCTTACTAACTTCAGGGCAAGTATGAGAAACCATACTTATGAAAGCTTCCTGATATAAAAAAGATTACTTTTTTTCAAATCATGACTAGAGTTTTCCCTTGCAAAGTGATTGTGTATTAGGGGGGTAGTGTGGATGGGACGGGAATGAAACGGTCTGTTTAATTGTCCATATGTCTGTCTGTCCCTGAAAGTTTTTCCCAGAAGGCCAGGCTATAACATAAAGAAACCAGAAGCTTGTACTCCATACAAAGATTTCAAATGATCCTAGGATGTGTCATTGTATTTATTCAAGGCAATATTACGGGAAATTCAAGATCACTAGAGAAAGAATTCATGTTTTGTTGCATTCATTTATATGTAATCGAGAATATCTGTAAGCTCATACTTGATACAGAGATTGCTTGTGATAAAAAGGGGTGTTTTTTTACGAGTTTGAATAAGAAAATAGTATTTTTTTTTTTCATTCTGACTATATTTGTTTAAGTTCATACTTGATACAAATTGGTTAAAGTCCACCGGCTTTCAGATGACTTAGAATAAGGTCATTTTAACAAATTCAGGGCCAAGGACAGAAAAGTTGTAAAACACCTGTCAGAGTTATGAATTTCTAAAAGTTGTTTCAGATTGAGGGTTTGTTTTGACAAAGAGCCAAGGTTATTCTGTTAAAGCCAAGGTCACTGACAGAAGAAATCTGTTATTTTCCAGGCTATGAACCAGTAAGTGAAAATCATTGGAGGCTCTTACTTGAAGCATAGATTACTTATGATTGGAGGTTGTGTCATGTCACCCTGAACAAAGGTCTTTCTGGCAAATCAAGGTCACTGAGAGAGAAAAAATGTTTAAGCATAACCTTGTGATTAAGATTTACTGGAGGCTCATGATGAGAAGAAAAGGTTGTTTACATAAGAAAGTGCAGTGACCTTGACCCAAGGTCGGTACTTCCTGTCCACAGCTCCAACGGAAGACCTACTCGTTGCTTTGCAACGAGCTCGGCTCTAGTTCTATTCATATTTATGAATATTGTTATATAACATTTGATCTATCATTTAAAGTAAGGTGGCTATTGAAGTCGCTTTAACTGAAATACATTGTGTGATTAGATGCTGAAAGATTGTTATTGGGGTAACATAACGTTATGACAATTTCATATTCGAAGAAGAGAATACTTTATCTGTAGTTTTACCAGTTATTTTAGAGAACTTTTTCCTTGAATTTCATTTAATTTGCGACAAAGATAAAGACAAAAACAAAGACTGGAGAGAAAAGAATTTATAACAGTTGGTACTGAATCTGATTATTAAAGACATTAGCATTTAAATGTACTTCTAAAGCGTTATCTATCCATTTGTTTTAATTTTGAAATTTTTAAAATTTTATTTTAATTATGTCTTTATATGAAGTCTTGTAAATAAATGCAGCAATAACCTTTTTTTATTCTGACTTGCAAAAGTTTTCAGTTATATTAACAAAATATTAATTCTGTGCATCGTAATTGATTCTGCAATAATCACAGATCTCACTGTGTCGGCAACATTTTTACTGTGTCGTATGCATAAAATTTTGATCGTTACTGTGTCGGGAGCAACACAGTAAAACATCTCTTGGAGAACCCTGCGTATATGCATTAGAAAGACTACCTAACCTTTGACATATGATAAACATTTATATAAACATTACAAAAATAAATTTTTGTTTTAAGAAGAGCTAGTTTCAATTCTACGACTGGAAATTGAACTTTTACTCACAGTGTACACTGTCTCTGGATGACTTTCTTAAAAATAACACATTTTTATGTTTAATACTTTAAGCATATCAGTTAAGGTATCCGAATAACAATAGCCTCAGATTCAATGATTGGTTGATTGATTGTATATTGTTAAAAGTCCCTCTAGAGAATTTTTCACTCATATGGAGACGTCACCTTATGCCGGTGAAGGGCTTTAAATTTTTACCTTTACTCGGCACTCAGGGCCATTGAGCATTGAGCATTGAGGGTTCTTTATCGTGAAAACGGCTGCCGCTGACATGGGGACTGGGTTTTTAAGGTCTCATCCGAAGGACCCGCAACTTTCACTTCAAAGTGCCGAGCGCATAGCGAATTCGAAGGAACAGTTGCTACCCATTTTATCGACTGGGTCAGTCGCGGCCGAGATATGAACTCACAACCTCCCGATCACGGAGGGAGAGTAGATTCAGTGAACTTGAATGCATAACAGATATTTATTATTTAAAAACTCAGTATACGTATGCGTAATCTTAATGTTTAAGTTTCAATATGTCAGAGCCGAATGAGTCTTTATATTTCACATTGATTCATCTTTGAAGAGTTATCCCCCTTTGCTTTTAATCAATGAAATTCATTTTTCAAAATCAATCTGGTTAAGAATAATTCTTAAAATTGTTTTTCTATTCGTAATTAGTGTATACATCTTTATACCATAGTAATTTTTGATATTCATAGTATTTAATTATTTATTTTAAAAAGAAATTGCCTTTTCCCATAGACCTCTATGCATTCTTCATTACGTGATTACTGTTTGGGTAATTATATTTTTGAACATTTTTCCTTATAAATGCTTTTTTTTTTACTTTAAACTGGTTTGATCTAGTTTCAGAGTATGTAATACAGGGTGAATATTTAAGGTTAGAAAATGATGTCCTTGTATGGACCTGATACCTGAACAGAGTTGATATTGATCAACGTTATCTGATGTTCTCATTCTATATCATGTCTCTTTTTCAACCAAAACATTCATATTTAAAGTATGGTCAGTGAAACAATAATAATTTTTAAATTCAAAAATATGATATGACCTATTATCTTCAGTTTATAGGAAATGATAGAAAAAAATTAAAAACTATTTAAGAGAAACTGGCATACATATAAGTATTAGTCACTGTTTCAATGTATTTACCACTGGCATGAGGGATTAAATTTGATCTCTTTAAATTTAATTACTTTACAATTATATAGCATTATAATAAGGACCCTTGTAATATTTATATAAAGTTAGATAGGATAATCACTATATTTTTGTTTAACTGAAGAACAAACACCCAGCACCTTTATCTGATTAGTTAATTTCCGTAAAACTCCCCAAAAATATACAATTAAAGCAAGATCAAAGTTTACCACTAACAATGTTGATAGAGCATTAGAAAAAGTAAAAAAAAAAATGCTGTATGAACCCGAACAAATTAAAGGTGAGATTAGAAAACAACCTTTAATTGTCATTGTTAAAAGCGATTCAAAAATGAACAGAAACTTAATTAATGGTATCATGCAAATATAATGACACATCTTCAATAATCAATTCTGTCGAAAAGATTATGAATTATGCTCTTCAGAAAGATAAAGACCAAGTTCGAAATTTAAAAAAATGAAACACAGAAGGAAAAAAGAAAATTTCATCTTTGAAATTTCAATTGCTGTTTATTTTTGAATATTTACATTAGCTGTGTTATTATAGCAAGCCAACTCTTTAATTGATTTTAACCATTTTCGTGTTCATGCTCGTTATCGGAGAAACGTGTGTTGAGGTGAAGCCACAATGAGGCTACAGCGATTAAAAAAAAAACGAGAATTTCAAACATTTGTTATATTTTTGGTGGTTTTAGACATGTAAAATATAACGAAAGAGAATGTTTTAAAGTTTCGTGGGAGTTATTGATAGTGATGTATCAAACGTGGAATAAAATAAATCTCCCATATATCATACTTTGAAATGACTTTTATCCAGCTCATGTGTTTTATCCCTTCCCCAAGGCTCGGGGATAACAAAGATTCACATCTTGTTGAATAAAAATCGTATAGAACTACAGATAATGAGACACCCCATATGTATATGAAATTTTACCCCAATTGTTAATCTCTTAAATTGAATACAATATTTTACCTTATATCTACAAAGTTATGACAATATTAGGTACTTTTCGTATTCTGCTAAGAGATAAAACACTTTAAAATGAAAGACCTCACATTTCATCAATATGACTTAAAAGGTTTTTTTAATATCTGTTGATAATCTCAAGGCAGTCGGGAAACGGGTCGGCGGATCTGTGATTTTTAATAAAATGTGGACCGAGTAAAAGAAAGGTTTTGAGAACCCACAAGACTCCTATTGGATCGGTAGATACTTACTTGCATTTCTTACCTAGTTCCCATCGTTCCTTGTGGAAGATAGGGCTACTACTGCTTACAGTAGTTATGCACCTTACTGTGTTTTATATTGTTCTTTTGCCTCATTTCATGTCTTTTCATTGTTTTCAAGCTCTTTTGTTCTGTATTGTTCTTTCGAAGAAATTCTAGAAAGCACCTTCACTCTCCATTTTCATATAAGTTAATTTTGTTTATATTCTCGCCTCTCATTTGTTTATTTTCAAATAAGAACGCATATTATTTTGAATAATTTTGGACATCCCCCCTTGAAGGTCATCTTAGTCATCTTATCAATGCAATCCCTTCATTCCCAGTCCTCGGAATCCATAGAAAAATTACAGATTTAATAAATGTACGTTTAATTTCAAACAGTTACTCGATCTTACCTTATGAAAAAAACAATATCATGGCTGGTACATCTATGTATCTGTTATTACCTCCCCTCGATTTGTATTACTTTCGTTATGCAACACAATAAACATCAAAAGTCGTTAAATTATTGTAAAATTGAATTATAAGGAATGACTGTAATTCTTTGCCAATTTATCTAGTAAATCTGGTTGATGTCAGTTTACACTTTTAATATCCGGTTATAAAACGCTAAAACTGCCTCAAACCAGATTATACTTGACAATTTGGCCAAGAACTACGCAGCATTGTTAAAGCTGAAAAAAGGAGGAGGGGCCCAATTTATACGACAAAAGTTTACTGTGACGTCACACAAAAATATGCCTTTTTTGTATTCCTCATAATACCAGAAAGGAAATTATTTGCAACGTTAATCTGTATTAAAATAATAAGCAACAATAAATCTATCAATGCATTTTTTTAAATGCTAGTTAAATCTTATACATTTTCTTTAAACAAATAACTTATTTCGATGAACTTGTCAATCATGAAGTCACTTTTTTGTAAAAAATGACGTATTTATTTAAGAAATAAGGTATAATTTTTTAAAAGTTTTTTTTCGGATATAAAACGGGTCACGTGATCCAATCTCATAAAGCTCGATGGGCTTTACGGAAGATTTGATCATGTGCCAAACCCTTTTACATCCCAAACACTTCATATCAAACAGACTAGAGTGTACTGTAAATAGCAGGTTTGTTTCATTTTTTCTTCTTCTTTGGGACCAAGGTCTTGAAATCTTAACATTGTACATGTGTATCTATATTTTTGCGAACTCTTATTTCACTTTTTTTGTTAACAGCTTTCAACATACATGATGACACTGTTTTGCTCACAATATTTAAACTGTATTTATGGCAGCTGACCTCTTAGTTTATGTTGACTGCAAGACATGTGAAATAAAAGACTAGTGCAAATTCACATCAGGTCAAGGCCAGTTATTCTATAACATCAAAAGGTCAAGAACAATTTTGCAGCCTTTCAAATTTACCTTATTTGGATTGGATGGCTTTTATTTTAGTTTTTAAGCACATCTGCCCTTTAATTTACATGCATTAATAACTTTGTCAATGATGAATACAGGCATTGGATCAAATTTAGTTTTCACCTGCCAGTATGACTTGATTGTTATCTATGCATGCGATAAAGGTCAATAAATTATTACGAAAAATTTTCATATGCAGTGACAATGCAACATTATTTCAAGTTGAATCTTCAATAATTTCCTTTTTATATTCCAGAGTGACTAGGTGCTACTATGTGGAAGAAGGTCTTTGCCCTGTTCATTGGGGTCCTGGTAGGGTACTGGCTGATCGACGATCTTAACCCAAGTACGATCCCAATGTGTTGATCAGGTAAACAGTCATACTGTAAACCAATTATTATTGCGTCATCTTATATTCGCAATTCGTCAATTTAAATCGACCCAAGACGATTTTTTTTCACGACTAAGGAAACATGTTCTACCAAAACAAAGCAAAATAAATGGGTCGCAGCGATTAATATACACGACTTAAAGTAGATTGCGAAACTCAAGAATCTTTCCCGCACAGGAATAGAAGTTGGTTTATTGTAATGTCTCATATAGGTACAGTGGTCAAGGGTAGACAACATGAAACATAATTTGATTCGGAAATGAAATTGTACATGTCATTGAATTGATCATATAGCACAGTTGTTTTTTTTTCTCTTAGATGTATTAAAAGGAAAAAGAGTTGTTATGACTTGCTCCTCCACAAGAATCGGTGAACAAATAGCATATCACTACGCGCGCATGGGGCCGATATACTAGTAACGTCAGGGAGAGAGAATATACTCAAAAAGATACACTTGTCTATATATATATATATATATATATATATATATTAGTGACCAGAGGGATAATGAGCATGCTTCTCAGTCCCTTGTTCTTTAAGAAAAGAATACGGGTTAGTTTTCTTTTTAAGAAATTAAAATATATTAAATTAACATTAAAAAGATAAGGATTTATCATGATGAAGCCTATATTGCCTCTCAAGTCTTGTAATTCATTTAGAGCAGAACATGCTTTGCTGTTCATAAATTATTCTATATATATTAGAACTACATTAGTATGTGAAGTCCTGAAAAAAATGTCTACACATTGAGTGTAATCGGGAGAGTGTAATTGTTCTTTATAACTGACCACCTTACTATTATTCTCAAATACCTGTTAATCTCCTGTGCAGGTTTAGCTTCCTTAAGTGGAACAGGATCTAGTGCTTTGGTTTGTCTATAAACTTAGGGTTTTATCCATAAAATTAGTTATTAGAAAATATGAAAAAAATGTGCTTTGAGTCTGCTTTTAAATGTGTTTTTTCTCAATTCAGATTTTCATGTATGTGTACTGAATATAGTTAATGCCTTTTGCACGGACAATAATACACTAATTTGTGAATACTGTTGACAAATTTATCACTTAAAATAAATACAAGACAGGAGAAAGATATATAAAATGTATGATTATGCCAATAACTCCATTTATCCTGCTACTACCCCTTGCATTGAGTAAAGGTTACCTAATAAACCAAAGCTTTATCCAGTCACTGCCCTAATAAAGCCTCATGAATGTATTCCGACGTTCTAAACGCATTGTAAATTCATGTATATTCCAATGTTTACGCCATGGCGTCATAGTTTCAACTGCAGAGATGTGTCTAAATCAGTTGGAAAAAGCTCTTTTTGGATGTTCAAATGTAAAATTTTGTTTTTTGATGTTTGGGCTGAGGTCGAAAACGTAAGAGGGCTCGGCAAGACTCGCCCTCTATCACGTTTTCTTACCTTCGCCCAAATATCGCATATATTTTAAGACAGTCACCATGTATTTTATATATGATACCTAGTGATTGCCCTAGATTTTGAATACTGTAAACCAACTATTGTTCGTGTCAACTTTTATTCGCGATTTGTCAGTTTGAAATCACCCTGTGACAATTAATGTTTCCGACTGAGAAAGGGTTTTCTACCAATACTTTGGCAAAATGATCGGTTTGCATCTATTTTTATTTCGTTAATTAAATTAGGTCGTGAGACTTGAGAATATTTCTCACACGTGAATAAAAGTTGGTGTATGGTATGCCACATCAATTTATATTCAGGAGTTAAAGTAGGTTGTGGAACTTCTTTTCTTGCACGCAGATAAAATATAGTTTGCACTATGCCTATTTTCGTACTTATTTTGCTTCGATTTATATTCATGAGATGAACTATGTGACAGAACTCGCAAAATTTTCATGCAAGCGTATTAAATTTAGTTTGCGTTGTGCCTATTTATGTACTGATTTTGCTTCGATTTCTGTTCACCAGAATAACTTGGTGACGAACTTGCGAAATTTTCTCGCACACAAATAGAATTTAGTTTATGATGTCCCAGTATGTACTGATTTTCAGGCTGTCAGTTATCTGTTTCAGGTCGTGGCTAGCTGTGAAGATCTCGAATGGAAGGACGACAAATATTTCTACAAAGCAGCGGATATGGTCAACATGTCGGCAACATAAGAAGTTATACAGGTTTCAGATCTAAAGTACCCAATAATTCACCAAATTCTTTTTTCAAATACATTTAACTATTTATCACTTTATCATAGTTAGGCCAAACCAAAAAAATATGTTTGTTTACTGTTTATCCAGGTTTCAGATCCAAAGTAGGCAATTTTTTTCTCAGTGTCTACTACTTTCAGTACCAATTATAATGCTACATTTTCGGTACATCACTTAAGGTGGGGGGGGGGGGGCAACCAGGCTTTCGATTAACATTTCCTATAGTATAAATAAGGTTGGGAAAAATTGTGTTTACTGTGCCCCTGTTCTTTTGTTTATACAAATAAGAAAGTTGCAGATCTAAAAAAAAGGGCTAATGGAAGATGGCTTAAAGAATTTAACATTTGTAACCAGTTTACAATAAAAACTTAAGATCAACAAAAATATGCATAAAAACAATAAAAATCAGAAATGTTTTGGTTGATTGTATTATCTATTGAAAGGAAAATTTAAAGTTTAAAGAAGACTTTTTTTATTTATTTTTTTTTAAATTTGTTTTTATTATTTTGATTAGGAGGCCTATGATAGACATTGTGACATACATGTTTTTATTGTTTCCATTAGGAGGCGTAAAACAGACTTGGAGTTATAGACACACATACTGCCTATCCCCCTGGGTATGTGGGACGGGTCCCCTCAGAACCTGGCCCTGACAGATAAAGTAATGGATGTGAACTTCAAGGCTTACGTCCACCTCACCTCACCTCTCACGCACTACCTCATCTTGTGGCAGCTAATGGCAGCCTCATAGTGGTGTCTTCACTGGCAGGTAAGAGTACCACCTCATAATAATATATGTTAATATTTAATTGAATGTCTTCAATGCCTGATAAGGGTCCAACCTCATCTGGTGGTACCCGTATAGTGGTGTCTTTTTTGGCAAGTAAAGGTTCCGTCTCCTCGTGTGACCTCTCAAAACCTGATGCCACCTTAAATAAAAATCCCAATGCTCTGCTAATTTTCTGGCATGTAACGAATAATGGTTTGACAATTTGACAAAGTTTTTCTATAGTAAGTAAAGGTACAAAACAATTTGACTCATTTTTAGAGAAGATAGGACAACCTTTCACTGCTGTATATTCTCATACTAAATTTGCGCTGGACATTGATGTCATTAATATTTACATATTGCTGAACCTCAATGATGATGGCTATTCATTGCATTACCTTTTTAATTTTGACTTTCCCTTTGATCTTGACCTCTATTTCCTAAAATCAAAGATGAACATAATTTGAAGTTTTACTGAAATAATAACCAACATAATTGAATATTTACATGTCAGAATATGACAAGTTTTACTGTAATTAACTAGTAATGTATACTTTATTTAAAAACAGGTACAGAGAATGCAATTCGTGGTCTTCGAAATTATGGACAACACTTTCTTCTGGCCAAGTTACCAGCAGAAACGCCGAGTGACACCGCCCTGGCGATAATAAAAGGTGGTGCCCGCAGGCAGAGAGAAATCTACCACCCCTACCTCAGTATGAGGGTCATGACCTTTCTACGTGACTGGATACCAAACATTGTAGAGTATATAAACAGATCTATGTTTACTGTGCCTCCGTAAGACATGGGTAAACTTAGGGGAAAAAAAATAGGATAGAGTCTAACAACAGGGAAGGTGTAAAATCAGGACCTGAAGTCAAGAAGGAATAAAATGGCAGCCGATTGTGATTTCTATAAAGCTCAAAAAGCTGGGATGGCAAAAACTCAAATGATGAAGGAAGAAAATAGAAAAAGTATTGTATGGTGTTAGACAAAGTTAATAGAGTTTTAGGCTATAGAAGACTGAAAAGCTGGCAAGAGAAAATAGGAGGAGGATCAAAGAGATGTATGAAATTTTGATAGTCAGTGTGTTCGTATTTATTTTCATTTTGAGTGTATGTGTGATAACATGGATGATTAAGCCATTGATGAATTGTAATAACTTGTAATTATAGGCATTAAATGTTTATGCAAAACAGATTTTAGAAAGTAAAATTTTTTTCATTGAAAATATACTGTTCATCACTTTTTTATTAGCGAAACAGTGTGCTCGTGAAAATTTCATTCTTGCATTTTATATTATATTGTAATTTTTAAAGATCACTTAGAGCATTTGCCACAATTTGTGAAAATGTTGATGTGCTCAGAAAGAGTCAATAACTTACATCTCATGAAAATAAGATGCTGCCAAAATATACTGATCTACAGTAGGCACATTGTCTGTTGAACAAAGAATTTAGAGGGGGCAGCTTTTGTAATAAACAATATAGAAATAATAGGCAATATTTGTTTGAATTACCTCTCTTGTCAAAACATTTTTACATAGAAATATACCTCTATGAATAACTTTTTTCACAGCAAGAGTTACCTCTCATTGACTTAGTAAATCTGTACAAATTAAGTTTTATTTCTACAGAGTTCAGGAAAAGAAATAAGTTCGAAATGGCATATCATTTTTTTTTAAACATAAATGGCAAGCTGAGAAAACCTATTTTAATAATATAAAAAGAGAGAGAGATTATCCAGATATGGCATGATATTTCGATACCAAATTAAAGGAAAAGCAAAAAACTCCATATATGTCTTTATTTTATTATTATGTAAAATTTAAAGAAAATAGTAGTGACCCTTTTTCAGTTTAAAAAATACCGTTTTAAATGGCATAAATATTTTGCATTTTTAAGGACATCATTCACTTATTAACATGATTGCTGCATTGAAGTAAGATTAATTAAGCACATGTGTTCGTTTGTTTTGTAGGTTGGCTTTGTTATTTAAGACCACAGAAGTGTGTCACTTTGACATTCTTTGTTTGTTTTTATTTTTTTTTAAACTTAAGTCCCAGGCAAATAGAAAGTTAACCTTTTTCAATGTCAAGAAATGTGGCTTTATTGATTTTTTACTCGCTCTGTGTTATTTGTTTTTTTTTCTTCTTCAAGAATTGGAGCTCAGAATACATATGACAAAATTAAATGCCTTTTGAAATAAAAATGAAATATTGTTTTTATTGCATATATACATGGATGATACATAATCTTAGAATTTCAGGAATTATGTTCAAAGTTTAAGTAACACACTTATAGTCCCTACATATAAAAAATGGAAAAAGTTGACGATAAAGATTATTTGATCAATTTTCTGACAAATCAAATTAAAAATATTTTAGATCAAATGAACAGAAAAAAAAATGACTTTTTGAGTTAAGATTTTAGTATAATACTTAGACATCACATGGAAATTAATTTCCATCTTTGTCTTTAATAAAGTTAAGAATTAAGCTTTTAATTTCTAGTAGTAGTATATAGTCCAATTTGTTTATCATTAAGCATTAGGTATAGTATTATATTTATTTGATTTTTTTTTATTTTGCAAACATTGTTTTTTGATAAAATCAGGGATGAACATTTGACCTTGAATTATTTACAGACGCCTTTTTGTACAACTTGTTTTGTTTTTTCTTAAGTTTTTTAAATATATTGTCGATATTTAAAACAGAAAGATACAAAGTCAAAGAGCTAAATAGTCACACAGATAAATATTAACTTAGGTATATTGACAAAAAATATGTTTTTTAGTAATTTTTCTGTAATAGTATATTTTTTCAACTCCGGTTGTCAATTACAATTATACCTCCTCATGGAGTCCTATAGTACTTTTGATTTGATGTGGAAAGCTTAACTTTTTTGGAGACTATTTATGGTCTCCAGTTAAAATAAGCACTTTATTTATTCTGTTATCTTCAGGATCATTACTGCTTGATGCCTCATTTCTTATATTTAAGTAATATATCTTCTTACAGTTATATGCTAATTGCACATTACATTATTTTCTATTTAAAATATTTTGCAGTCTCAGAAATTCCTCAGATTCATTGTTTTTTCTTGATTGTGCAATAAAACCATTTTTTTTATATAATTAAAATAGAACAAACACAATAAAGCTCTACAATATATATACTGGTTTACTTTTGTAAGTTAAAAAAGTGATATCTTTGCACATTTGTGAAGCACCGGTATGCCCTCCTACTCTTACCCCGGCAGCTTAAAGGGAGGGTTTTAAAATTTAGATCAAAGTCAAAAGGTAGAAAAATTTGGTCTCAAAAGGAAAGTCCTGTCACAAGAATTACACCTGCAAAATATGACAGCCCTAATGCTAACAGTTCAAAAGTTTTAGCCATGGTAAGAGTTTTGTAAAGGTGGGCAAATCACTTAAGTCAAGGTCATATCTATTTAAACCAATATTGAAAAGTTGTCTTATCATGAATACACTTGTAACAAATAAATTTCCTAGCATCAACTGTAACTGTTTAAAATATATGGATTTGGTACAGGTTTGGAACATTTTGGTAAACTGGGTCAAATCTATAGGTTAAGAGGTCAAATTTTGAAGTACCCAAATGTAGCAGGAAAGGAAAAAAGGTATGGCTGGACCGGGGATGGAACCTGGAACACCTGCATCTCCAGTTAGGTGTTCTTCCAACTGAGCTATCTAGGCCGATATCCATGGCCCAAACCATTACATTCCTCCCTCCTTAAATGGTCTTTGCCCTCGAAAACACAACCCTAGTTCTTATTACCCCCTGGCAGGACTTTCACCTGCAAACCTGGGTCACGGTAGCAAATCTGTACAAGGAAGGAGAAAATGTATGACTGGGCCGGGAATCGAACACGGGTCCACTGCAATCATGTGCTCTACCAACTGAGCTATCCCGGCCAGCATTTCAAACCATTTCACAACGAAAGGTCTTGTCGAAAGAAACACACCTGTGAAATATGAGATCCATAGTCCCATTCAACATTTGTTACTTTAAAGATTTTGGCGAACAAACAGACAGAGGAACGGGCACGTCAGACAGGACTATACTATATACTCCGAATCTTTGACTTTGGAGACGTGTAAAAAATAGGAAACGAAACCTAGTCACAGAGATTGTAAGACAAACTTCGGTAAACTTGCAACCCTCGACAATTAAAAAAAAAAAATTTTTTCTGTAATTCGTGACTTTTCATGTGTCCTTTTTTGGTGTTGCACTACTGATTATATAGGGGGAATGTGTTTTCCTTGTTTGTGTGTACACAAGAGCATGCTCTACGTACGAACAATTTCTTAAATGAGTAACTTATTGAAAAATAAGTTGATTAAACAAGAATATCAGCAGTCTCGTTTCAAGTAATCATATCGTAAGTTCTATGGTCAATACAATGACCTTGTCAGCAAATACAATTTATCATTAGATCAAATGCTGAATGACTGACGTTTTTCTTACTAATTACTAGTCCATTATTTATACACTTAATTGAAGATGGATTTTCCCGTTATTTCTCAATCATGACAAGGAGTACACGGCAGATGAAACCGGCCAGCAGGGGACGCTCAGTCCTCCATGGCACCTGATCCCACCTCTGATGATCTGGAGGTCATTGCTTGCTTTGCTCCTATTTTGTATTGTTTTATGGACTTTTACAATTTTCATTATAATTCTCACTTCTTCTGCTCTGCCCCTGGGTATATTATGTTTTAAAAGTAAAAATGCTCAAAGTGTAGTTATGATGAACTAAGAGAAAGAGAAATTGTATGGCTGGAATTCAATTTCATGACACTGGTTTCAAATACTAACCCAATTCAATTGTTAGACAGTTGTTGCATGATACTACGGTGTCCTATAAGGCACATAAGCCTGCTGTTTTTAATGATACTCGTTTAAAACAAGGTAAGTGAATTAATTGAAAAAGAAGCCGATGAAACAAAACTAGCAACAGTATCGTTTAATGTCACATTTTGACATGTTCTATGGTCCGTACATTGACCTTGTCAGCAAAAACAGCTTATATGGTTACATGTACCCGATTGCTATCTGTTTTTGTCAGTCGTCCGTTGTGTGTTAATATTCGAATACTTTCAGGTTCTCTATTCCCGCTCAAGCAATTTTAGCCAATTTTATCATATGGCATTCATTGGTAAAGTTAACAATATTTGTGAATTTCATTGCCCCTGCCTCCCTGGGCCTTGGGGATGGGAGAAGGGCAATACCACTAAAATTAATACAATCTTTAAAAATCATTTTCTACTCCTGGACAGCAAGCAGTCAAACTTGTGGCATGATAGTTATAAGCATTAAGTATTCTATGTATGGCCTAAGGGACAAAGATTCTGGTGCTAGGTTCGGGCTATACAGAGCATTTAGTGCAAATGCGTATTTTTTTTAAAGTCTCTGCTCCTGGGTATAAAGCCAATGTACAATGTACATATATAGTGATGACATGGACGGATGCCTCTTCCAAATTTGTGAATTTCACGCGGACGGCCCCTGGATCAGGGTTTTGGTGACTTGGTGGGGCTGTAATGATTATATGGTGTAGATGCATTACATGTTATTCTCTTGAAATCTTTTTCTCTGCCCCTTGGAAAAAAGCCAATGAGCTATGTATATAGTTATAATGAGGAAGGGGTTCTTTTCCAAAACTGTGAATTTCACGGCCCACGGTTCTGGGGTCTGATTTTAGTAGGGGCTCTGATGATAGTATAATGAAAATGCATTATTTCTTAGAAAAAGATTATCCTCTGCTCCTTAAGAAGATAAGTATTTAACGAGTTATGACTAATAAGGGAGCTTCATCCGAGATTCTGAATTTCACGATTCCTGAATCAGGATATCTGGTGTTATGGGGGGGGCTCTATTGAAAATAAAGCGAAATGCATTAATTCTTTTAAAATGATCTCCTCCGCTTCTGGTTTTAGGCTGATGCTCTTTGTACATTGTTATAATATGGAAAGATGCCTCCTCTAAAATGAGGAGTATCACGTCCCCTGGGTAAGGGTATTGATTGGGGAGGGGGCTCTTATGATCATAGTGTAAAATCACATATTTTCCAGGGGTCAGATTTTTGTGGTTTGATGAATATTTATTGGTTCATGGGGATTTGATTACGTAGATGAAGAATTAATCAGTATAGTAATATATGTGAGAAATTGCATCTCTTGGTGGACATAAATTCGTGGTTCTCTTCATACCCTGAAAAACCCTGGAAATGAAAATTTCACAATATATATATTCTCTTTGGTATTATTCAGCCATTTATAAAGAGCAAAGGTGCCTTTTCGAAAGTTGTGAGTTATGTGGTCCCAGGCTCTTTGGTTCCTGTAGGATGGGTCACTACTTGCAATGATGCCTCTTTCAAAAATTGTTAATTTTTTGGGGTCTGGTTTGAAACAAGAATCAAATTCAGTTGTTGGAAAGTTGTTGCAGAATGCTCATAAGATCAAATGCTCACTGAAGTTTTTAGCTCACCTGATGTGAAAGCTCTAGTGACCTTTTCTGATCACCCATTGTCTGTCGTCCGTCCGTCTGTAATTTTTTTCACATTTTTAACTTCCTTTCAAGAACCATTAGGCCAATCTAACCAAACTTAGTACAAAGCATCCTTGGGAGAAATAGTCTTTAATTTCTGAAAATTGAGGGCCAAGCTTCATTTCAAAGGGAGATTATCAAGAAGGTTGGGGTCATTAAAAACTCTTCTCAAGAATCACTGAGCCCAAAACCTAAAAATAATGTTGAAGCAACTTTATGTTGTTTAGATTCTTAATTGTTAACAACATGACCCCTGGCAGGGCAAAAATAGGGAATCCTTTAGTAGTTGCATACTAGTATTTTAGAACAGAGGTTCCGCTTTTTATCAAATATCGAAAAATAGCTTTAAAAACTGGCCGTTTTATAGAATTTTTTTCAGAATATAAGTTTATGGACGTATTTCGTGACGACGTAATGCATTGACTAGACAGAAAAAATGACGTCATTTTTTATAGATCCGCAGTCACCAAATAGTTAAGTGATTATTCAATGCATTGTCAAGTAAAACTATGTAGTTTCTTTTTTTCAGAAATTCTCAGGGCCAAATAAGGTAAAAGGGAACCTTGTTTTTTGTAGTATGATAATAAGGTATTTATAATAGTCAACAGCGAACATTGCATTTGTAAAATGAAAGTCGTCATTATGACAGAGGAAATTCTTTTCTCTTAATTAGAAGTTTAAAAAGACCACTTTTGTTTTATATAGTTCTCTTCCAAGAAGAAAGAAACCTAAAGAAATTGGACTTCGCTTCTTATTTCTCTATCTTTGTGATTTTTTCTTCCATTTAAATTTCTTTTTCTTAATCTTTCTCATTTCAACCTCCTTATCTATGAGTTTTAGCCTTTAGAACGTCAATATATGATTGATTTTCCCTCTTCTATATACATGTATAATATTTTTTTTTTGCCAAATTACAATTTTTCCTTATTCTATTTTTTTATATGTATGTTTTTTACACTAGCACAACAATTGTCTTAAAACTGTTTAGTTTTTAATCAGTTATTTAAAAGAATAAAAAAAACACTATCATATGTGAGCATGAACTCCATAGTCTCAAATCTGTTCCCACTTTATATTATTCCAATTATGAAAGTCATGAGCATTGCGATTCTTTACAAATATTAATAAAATAAAAAAATTTTTATTCAAATTCAAAAGAAAAGAAAAAATAGATGCATAATGTTCCCATAAATGTGATAAAAATGTTGATTTTAGTAATAACAAACAGTAAACATTTAAGATATGTCAATTCCGATAGCAGTTAAAGAGGGGGTCAACAAATTATTTTTTTATTAACCACCAGATATAACATGTATAACTTTTTTTTAAATATAATATCTGAAGTTGCATTTATCATTTAGCCCCCCCCCCCCAAAAAAAAAAAAAAAATTCAAAAATTTAAGTTTTAAAATTTGATCATTTCATTATATCTTTATATGGTGCTCTTCTTCTAAAGGAAATCAAAATAATCTAAAAATGGCCACAACCACCCAGTCGCTTTATTTTTTTCTTTTATCTCTGTTTACAAATGACTGTTTTCATTTTTATAAATCTTGGTTCTCCTTTACGATGGGACTGACTTACAAAAAGATATCGCTGATTATATTTCTAATTTTGCATTTTTCCTTCCCTTTCAATATATGTTCGACTTAATTTATCTTGATTCTTTTCCGGTGCATTTTTTTACCCTTATTTTGAAGAAGCCAATCCTAGACGGGTTTTTTTCAGTCACGAAGCTGTTTTTTCCGTTTTCTATTTTCTGCCGTATTTCCTTAGAACAATGAATATTTACTAACTACTACTTATTTACAATAATTACAAATCGAGGAAAAAATAAAAGTACGGTCATAATTAAAAATAAAATTACAAATATAAATTCCAGAATTTTTAGCAGAATTAAATATGTAAACCTCAATATATACTGGAAATTAAAAATATATATATGTTCCTAATCTTTTTATGCCTTTTATCTAATTTACCGTAACTGTAAAAATACAATTATCTTTACATTGTTCTTTTTTTTAAGTGAAGACTTCGATATTTTAATATTTCACAGTACAAACTATATACAGTGCTCGGCCGAAGGTATAAAAATATTTTCTTAAAAACATTCATAAATACATGTACAAAAACTAACAATTATTTTCACTAACATGCATCCAACCCCTTTTAAAACAAAATATAACGAATTATTATTTAATAATGCAAAGTCCATGTATTTATTACAACGAAAATAACTTATTATTTTTTTAATTACATAGAAAGTTCGTACAATTTCTTCAATTAAACTGTGACAGGGTGAATTTCAAACTGTAAAAAGTTGTTTGAAAGTATGAAAGGGCAAAAAGGGCAAAAATAACACTGGTAAGAGCTTTCGTATATTGTCCAAGTGTAAAAGTAAGCCATAGGTCATAAAAGATGTTTTTAATCCGTCACGTAGTTGTTTTTTCCGTTTTTGAATTGCTTCCCGATTCCTTGAAGCAATATTAATACATGTATTTACTCATTGCTACTTATTAACAATAATTACAAATGAAAGAAAAAATCTAAGTACAGTAACTGAAAAAACAAATATAAATCCAAGAAATTAATTCTTTAGCTTAAAAATATTTGCTATCATACTCATTCAATTCTCACAAGAAAATAATGCAGTTGTTTTTTAACTTTTTAAATCAGAATATCAAATCGGTTTTGTGCTTGTAAAATAATGCGCATCCATCCACAAGAGTATCTTTCCATTATCGCCCTTGCCAATATTTTTTAGTAAAACAAATTGCTGAATACATTAATATACGATTGTATATCTGAAGATTTTGTAACAATTAATAGACGTATACGTTAGGAGATAGTTGCACATTTTAATGGTTCTGAGAATAAATGCTTACTGTAAACTATTATAAATTATAAATGAAAATATTGGCAATATTAACTAGAAATCAACATCTTTACGATAGAATAGATTAGATTAGGTTTACCATAGAATGGTTGTCATGAATGGACTCTGTGTAATCTGACGAGACAATTTATTTAAATTCATATCAAAAAGTCTTAAAAGATGTTATCTCTCTTATCAGAGGGATAATTCACCCTAGAATAATTATAAATACAAAAGTTTGCATTTTTTCCCTTCAAAACTAAATATGACGAATAATTATTTATATATTTGTGCAACTGCATGTATTTATTACAACAAGAATGACGTAGATCTTTTTACGTTATAGAAAATTCAAATTTTCAATTGTCAAAATGATAAAACATGGACAACAGACACTTTAAAATGTGTATATTTTGTTGTCACGGAGCAATTTAATTTTTTTGACACTTTACCATTTTAAAAAAATTCTCAAAATTAAAAAGACAGATTACTTGGATCCAATACATTATGAAAGCGCAAGTTTGTTAAAAAAGAGGGTTGTGCAATTTACTCTGCTGAACGTAGAAGCCGTGCCTGGTTTTTTTATTTATGTATTTAAACAGCAAATTTGTAATGAACAGCTCCAGTTAAATAAATTCAATTGCTGCTTCAAAAACATATTAAGGAGAGAGAGAGAGAGAGAGAGAGAGAGAGAAAGTATTTACAGGGACATAGACAGATACGATACTTCTGAAAAGATTGTGTTCATTATTTTGTAACTTAACCCTAGATGTGCTGTATGTTTTGATGACATTCTATCACAAAAGTGGCATTGTTTTTTTAACAATTAACATTTCAAAAGTAATCAAGTTTTCATCCATATAATTTTAAATATTCTTTAGTATTAAATCTCATCTTATACTGGGTAATATACGTTTTAAAAATATGAAAATGTGTTGTAATTGTACTTTTCGACATATTAAAAAGTGAATATAAATAAATACAATGTCATCTTAAGTATTAACTATTTTTCTTAATATCTGTCATGTAAAAATGTCTAAGATTTTTTTTTCGTTTTGAAAATTGGTACATTTATATAAAATAATGTGTTACATGTATAATTGTATTTTATGCCAGCTTTTCTCTGAATTTGACCTAAACATCCTGAATTTTTTCTTGATTGTCGAATAAAAATCGCTGCTTAAAATTAAAACTTAAGTGATGCGGAAGACAAATATTTTCAGGGAAATTTTCAATTTACTGTTGAAGGGTATATAAACTACGGATTCTTTCTAGAGACACTTATTTCCACTTACTTCAAGACAACATACAAGTTAACCATGGCAGGAGTGTGGACAGCTTCCCTCGTGTTCGGCTTCTTCGTTTGTGTCGCTAGGTCTCAGTAGATTTATTTTAATGAAAAAAATGAATGCGTTCGTAATGATCAGACGATGTTAAAATTGAAAGAGGAGTTTAACTTCTTCAGACAAGAAAACGCGAGGCAAATTGAGTCCTTAAAGGAAAACGCGAATCAAATTGATTCCTTAAGACAGGAGAATGCCAAAATCAAGGAAGAGTTTGATCGGATGGTAACATACCTAGAGAAAAATGAATCAAACATCCAAGAGGGTTTGAAAATCACTATCCTGCAAATCATCAAGACAGGTACACTTTAACTCTCTCTGTCTCTATCTCTTTTTTTCTCTCTCTGTGTCTCTATCTCTGTCTGTCTCTCTCTATCTCAGAGTATAAATTACGGTCATTACATGTATCAAATTATGCATTCATTCTTTTTTTCTCTCAGAGTTAAACATATATAAAGATTGTAAGGAACTTTATATAAAAGGCATGGGTAGTACAAATTCTGGTGTTTATGATATATATCCATTTGGACGCAAGATCACCGTGTTCTGCGACATGGTGACAAATGGTGGAGGGTGGACAGTAAGATCTCTCTCTCTCTCTCTCTCTCTCTCTCTCTCTCTCTTTCTGTCTTTCTCTCTCCCTCCCTCTATTTCCCCCTCTCTCTCACTCTCTTTCTTTGTTCTCTCTCTTTTTTTGCTCTCTCGTTTTTCCCTTTTCTTTCTCTCACTCTTTTTCTCTCTATTTACTTTTTTTACTCTCTCTCTCTCTGTCTCTCTCACTCTTTCTTTGCTCCACCATCAATTTAGCTCCTATTTCTTAAATGTTTTACTATTTGAATATTTTAAAAGAGATAATAAATCCTTTTGCTAAAATACATGAAAAATGGTTTCAAATGAATTGAATGATTATTTTCTAGCCTGATTTACATGAAGATAATAAAAT
>PRKT01000757.1:127806-145397 GCA_003671525.1 Saccostrea glomerata
TTTCATATACGTGTGTTTGTATATCAAGTTTTTTTTTTAATTCTGCATATGAATGCCAAATCAACGATTCAGATAAAATACCTTATATATGATTTATTTAATGTCACTAACGTTGAAGATCGTTACAGTTGAAGTGAAATCAAAGTTCGCAATCATATTGAGCAGTTTGAAGTTTATGAGCTAGCTCCAGAAACTTAAGGGCGGACCTATGTTCAAAAACACTTTGTGTGATATTTTCAGAACTTTGACATTTCTTTCCTGACCTCATCGAAACATTTCAACACAAACTTTCTCAACTGATATCGCTATGAATTATCTTCCAAAAGGAACAACATTTTGATATTATCATACTCCATATATCAAATAAAACTGTTAAGGGATCTGTTGCGTTTTAATTAACAACTAAAATATGAAAACATAACGCTACTGTCACTGCAGTGAAAAGGTAATAAGGTAATAGATTAACGGTAATAGTTGTTGCAATGATGTTTTAATCTAAATGTGTCTTAGAGGAAAGAGGAGGGATTTTAAAGAAATACATCCAATTTGTAGACAAGGTAGGGGGATAAAAATAATAAGGTTAGCATAGCTGCACCTAAACAAAGAAACATTTTCTCAGCTGTCATATCCTTACTGGTGAAACAAACATCATCACAATATTTCTTAGAGCGCTGTATATTAAATCTATAATAAGAGAAGACTCTTAGGAAGATTTAAAAGGAGTTAAAACATTTCTGTGACGTCATCGTTTGTTAAACCTGGTTCAATAAATTTGTTATTGTCCTGTACCCCGTCCAATAAGTTACCTGTATGTGTCCAATAAGATTCAACTTATTGGACAGGTACAGGTAACGTTAAAATGAGAACAAAGAGCGAGGCAAATAAGTAAACAGCACTTAAAAGGCAATGACAAATCTAACAATTTAATATGAACAACGTAGGAAAATAGTAGGCTAGCGTTAAATGTCAGTATTTCACAAAAAATCCTATTGAAAATGGCACAAAAAATCCAGTGAATTGAATGTCTCAGATTCATTATTGTAGACGCATCCGTGGCTCCGATCATAAAGTTCCTGAATTCACCGCCCATTGCTATATGATAGATTCATTTTCCAATGCTTGATTCACGGAACATAATCTGATAATATAGAATCCAATGGACACAAAGAATTACCGTAATGAGAAGAATGCGTTCTCTTAAACACAACGTTGGGCTTTTTGTTCATTGAAATATCCATTTTCCCGCATTTAGCACAAAATTTTGCTCACGAAATTCCAACAGAATCTGTAATTTCGTTCAGTGATTTATTACCATTTGTCCACCTATTCCTGCGTCGTTTGAGCGAGTGTCTGTCGTTGTTTAAAGGAGTGGTTGGGGTAAAATCCTCCCGAGTTTGAAACCTGCACACAAAAGAGAAAGTGTTGCATTTCAAAAAAAATACACCAGACATAATCTCCCAATTTCAAAGAAAATGCTTAAACAGTTGTAGGATTAAAATACTTCAAATCCTATTGCTTTACAAAAATTACCTGTTAACGGGGAACTCCGAATCATAATAATATATATCTGGATTTCATAGTAAAAACTTGAACTGAGGCATCTTGGTGTAATCGGTAAATGGCATCGTCAAAACACCCGATTCTGAAGGCATTTTTTTCAAAATCAAAATGCACGTCGTCATCCGTGGTCGTTGCGTTGAAAAATGAATAAATTGTCAAGAATTTAGTAGAACTGACTTTTACGCATGCGTAGTTTAGATAAAAAATGTCGCAATGCGGACAAATGAGACTAAACAAAGTTAATGTTCATATTTATCGATATAAAACACCTCTCGATGATTCCTACAATTAATAAAATCAGAAAAAAACCCAAAACTGGTTTTCTTTGGCCTAACTTGGTGAACAGTGCCAGGTAGTCATTCAAGCAGAACGAGACCTTACCTGTAGCTGTCAAATAAGTTAACAATGGAAATGTTCGACAATGGTGAAATGTTTTAAGTAAGTTATAAGCCTCAAATTGTCCATTGTGTCAGATATTAGACTCTCCTCGGCGCTAACGCGCCTCGGGTCGTCTAATATCTGACATAATGGACAGTTTTCGTCTTATAACCATTACAGAAATAGAGACTACTAGTAATAGTTGAACAAGTAATACATCAAAGTTTGAAATATCATTATAATGTAGTGTCTTTAAGATGCAAAGTGGCTTAAAGTATCTTTATCTCTCTCAAGAATTCTTTGTTGTCAGAGCAATTAATTGATAAATTTTAGGGCTATGCTGCGGCTTCTGGAATTTATATTCAAAAGTGTTTAATATAATTAAATCTCAGTCAATTTGCTCTATCATACTCTTGATGTTTTTTTTATATGGAGAAGATTCTGATGAAGTAGAAAAGAGCGATAAACGCTCTGTGTGATTCATTATGTAATGATGTGTATTTGAAAAATCAAAAGGTATGATTGTGAGATAAAGAATTCTTTTACCACGTCTGTGTTATGGAATTTTTATGCGATGTACCGAGTAAAATATAGACAGTTTTATAGGGATACAATAAACATATTTCTGAGTATAAATCTAAAGCAAGTATATATAGTGATGTCCATTATCAATTCCTAGTGTTACATGTATCATAATAAAAATTGCATTAAATATAAAAATGAAACAAATTTTATGAGTTTGCAGTTTTAGTCTGTCAAAAGATAACGAACGCGAGCTCTACAGATAAAATTAATTAAAGAGGCTGATCAATAGGAATTAAACTTCTAAATCGGACTGTCCCACGAAATAGATCATGGGAAGGTAGCTGCTACTTACTTGTTTATGAAGAGATGTATTTGGTTAGGGTAAAGAAGGAACCAATAGTATTGAAGTGACCAGAGGTCAGATATTTGAATAAATTAGCTACAACAAATAATATTTAAAGATTATGCAAAAGATTGAAAATTATTTTAAAAGTGCATTAGAAATTTTAAAAGTACACTAGGTCAGAATAATAGTAATTAAAATTCCAATAAAAATTTATAGTAATTATTGCAAATTTTGAAGGAGTTACAAATATGGAGATGAAAATCAACGAAGGTACACCTAGTATAAAATGACTGACTGGGATAGACAGGACTTCAGTGGAAAGCTGAATCTTGACTGTCTTGGTTGCATTTTATACAGGTTGGGTAACATCTCCACTCCCCAACCATGGCCGCCGCTCTGGTCCACACATTTAAAAGGAATTATAGAATAAAAGGGATAGCGCAATTGACCCATCCCGGTACCTCCACAAGCCAAGCGAGAGTTTAGAAAGACTTGTGTAATAAAACAAATGAGATCCACTTGTGTAATAAAACAAATGAGATCCACGAGTTCCATGCATCAATGGAATAATCTGCATAAAATGGTCCACAAAGAACAAAAATTCTTTTTATTTTTTTTATAATACATGTACCTAGTATATTGAATACCCAGGAGCAGAGAAGATGATTTTCAAACAAATTCTGCATTTTCGCTATATGATCAATAGAACACCGCCCTATTAAAAGAAGCATTGATATTGAAAATCGTTGAGTTTTTCTAACAGTTTCTATTAATTAATATGAATGAAATGTATATTTAAATAAATCACATAGAGAAAGGAAATAACTGTAATTGATTGTCCTGGGAAGCTATGGTTATTACTTAAATCAGTTTAGAATCAACATTATGGAATAAAAATGCTAAAGGACAGCTGGAATATGACAACAATCATAAAAATCAATTTCTAAAAATAACTAAATAAAATAAATTAAATTTAGAATCAGAATCCTAAAGTATCTACTTCAATTTAAGATTATTTTGTAATAAATCAAACATCAGAATATTGAAATAGAATTTCAGCAGTCTTTTATTTAGAAGTGTTCATGAATATATTATATTAGTATTAAAATTGACTATATAAAACAGTTTTAACCTCTTAAATTAAGTTAAGTGAAATGTTTATTTATTTTCCTCAATAATAACCCATATTACAAAGCATACCATCGAAAAGGCGCAATGATTCATTCGTGATATTTGATCATAATAGTTTGTGTTAATTCTTCATAAGACGACGCATGTGCTGATGCAGAAAAATAAATGGATATGTTCATAAAGGTTATTTCATAGACAGTTGTTTATACAAAAAATGTATAAGCAGTATACGTCAAAATTTTGTATCAGTATTACGATTGTTTTTACATCAAGCTGATTTAAATTGTAAGTAAAAATTTCAATATTAAGTTAGTGGAAGATTAATCCTTAGCCTGTCCGATGCGCGTGATGTCAGACAATATTATAAACATTTGGTACATACATGTATTACTCCTCACTAGAACATATTGAAACTTGCCTACACACAAAAACAGGAAAATGATTTGTCAGTGCAAAAATAATCTAACAAGAGAGAGAGAGAGAGAGAGAGAGAGAGAGAGAGAGAGAGAGAGAGAGAGAGAGCGCGTATTGCATAGCTGTATCAAAAATGTGTGACTTTGAAAATATAAATTAATTGTGCAGAGTAATTATTGATTGCTATGCATAAAAACGCTTTCGTGTTGATATTTTAGAGAATACATTTTCACCCAGTGCCAAAGGCCAAAGGAAGGAGTATTTTCTGAAAAGAAAAAAAATCCAGCACTGTTAAGTTATCCATCTTTTATAAAAAATCTCCCACTTTGAACCTCAGAGGAACATATTTTAATACAACAGGATCTATCCTATTCATACATTAAACTAAGACCCGATAAGGTAGCCTAATCGAACATCCCTTTTCTTAATAAGAATGGCTCTGGTGTTAATGCCCTTTCAATCTATTTATTGTAGCAAACAGCCATGATATCTCAGAAAATATTTTTTTTAAAACCCGAAGTAAATCTAGAAGTTCAATATTGTTTTGAATGAATTAAACATGGTGTTTCTATTTTGACATAAATGATGACGAGGTGTTGATAAAAGGTGCTGAGAATATCACAGATTGCTTTCTATTATTTTTTAAGTATATTATATAACATTTCAATTATAATATAATATTTCTCAAGAATGAAAGTTGAACCAGAGATCAAATTTATGAATCTTTAAAATATTTTCCTGTACTATTTTTTAAAACTGTTCTATGAAGGATATGGAAATAACGAACAGTATTCAATCTCAACGATGTTGAGACAAAAATCAAAATCTCAACGTCTCGATGACGCGGCGCCGCAATAGAGACCGTCAGAACTACGACGTAAACAAATTTATCCTACAACTACCCCCTGCATTGACCTTATAAAGGTAACCTAATAAAGCAAAGCTTTATCCGGTCACTGCCCTAATAAAGCCTTGTGCATGTATTCCGACGTTCTAAAAGCATTGTGACGTCACGTATACTGCAATGTTTACGCCATGGCGTCATAGTTTCAACTGCAGAGATGTGCATAAATCTGTCGAAAATAGCTAGTTTTGAACGTTCAAATGGTAAAAATATGTTGCAGGATAAACAAAATACATAAAAACTGTCTTGAAATATAAGCGATATCTGTGCTCGGGTCGAAAACGTAAGATAGCTCGGCAAGCCTCGCCCTCTATCACGTTTTCTTAACCTCGCCCAAATATCGCTTATATTTCAAGACAGTAACCATGTATTTTATATATAGTGCCCGATCGTTGTCCAAGCGCTCGGCATCAGAAGTGAAAGTCAGATATGACCGTGTCACGGTAGGTGTTTGCACGATAAAGAACCCTCACAGCTTAATTTCCCTGAGTGCCGAGTATAGGCAGAAATTTGAAGCTCTACATCGGCATACGGTGATGTCTTTGTATGAGTTACAAATTCTGGGATGAGATGTTAAACAATATTAAATCAATCAATCAATTCATCAATCATTACAATACCACAAAAATGGGTTATGCATTATTATAAAAGGAGGCAAATGTATTTCATTGAATTTTCTAATAATTGTTTTGATGTGAGAAATGGCATATTACCTTTAAAAAGTATAAGTCATTTGATTGCTAACATTGCAAATTTTACAAGGAACGTAAAACCTGGTTGAACTACAAATCGTGCCTCTTGTTCTTTTTTCATGGAATTTGGTTTTGACACATATTATACCTACTTAAAGTATAATAATTTTTTATAACAATTTTTTTAACAATTCAGTAAATCTTAACGTTGGAGATTGAGAGTTGTCCATCTTAACATGGATTTATAAAAACATTTTAAACATGTAAATTATTTATCTTTTAAGTTTATTTTAAGATTGATTGTCGTTTGAGACGATTTATTTTATATTTATAATTGATGCTTGTGTAAGAGAAAATTTTATATTTCAGGTCGCCCCTATTACTAGATTAAGACTGTATTTTTTGGTTTAATTTACAATTGTACGGAAGCCCAATAGTGCAAACCAAAAATATATAAAGAAAAACGAAATTAATATATAAAGAGAAACGAAATTATTAAATAAAGAAAAACGAAATTAATATATAAAGAGAAACGAAATTATTAAATAAAGAAAAACGAAATTAATATATAAAGAGAAACGAAATTATTAAATAAAGAAAAACGAAATTAATATATAAAGAGAAACGAAATTATTAAATAAAGAAAAACGAAATTAATATATAAAGAGAAACGAAATTATTAAATAAAGAAAAACGAAATTAATATATAAAGAGAAACGAAATTATTAAATAAAGAAAAACGAAATTAATATATAAAGAGAAACGAAATTATTAAAAGTAGAAAAACTGAAACAAAAATACGGAATTTATAGAGGTGCACGGTAAGGGTCTGAACCCATAAATCATTAGTGCACCGCGTCTGATAGACCTGATTTTGTTTCGACAATAAACAAGTGTGATGTTTGCCTTTATATTCACCTTTTCCTTAATCGAAAACGTATTCATTACAATACATGGATTGGACGAATTTAACCTTTGATATCTAATTGCACAACTATTTAAGAAAACATGAACGTTAAGATTCCGTTGTTTACAACTCGTATTGTTGAATTTAACATTCAGGAAATTCCCTTATCCATTATTCAACTATCGCACAATACATTCATTAAAAAAGGTGTAAAATAATACGTTATCGATCGGACTTGGGTTTGTTTGACATATTAAAAAATTGTTTAAAGAGAACAGGTGCAAAAAGTAAAACGAGTCAAATTGGTTACAAGAAGTAGATTTTAATAATTGCTTACTAAATTAGAAATAAAGCAAATCAGTTGAGTCCTTGATCTTATCAACGCATAATTAGAGGTGATGTACTGGCTACTAGTACTTGTTCTCACATATTATAAATGTCCAACCCTCAGTCTGTACTATTTACAAGTCAGTGGTACTATAATTCTTGTTCTCATATATTTTAATTGACAAACTCGCAATTTCTATATTTATAAGTCGGTGATATTTATAAACAAACAATGCACACTATTGTACATAAGAAATCCCACAAAGTAATCAAATCATTTTTCTTTTTATAGTTTCAACAATCTAAGATTTATGGGTACACAGATCGGACGCTAGGTTAAGTTCATGGGAATCCAGTAATACTATACGCAAGGTCTTGACCTTCTAGCTGAGCTCTATTGGGCTTCCACAAAGCCCAATAGTGCAAACCAGAAATAAATAAAGAAAAAACGAAATTATTAAATAAAAGAAAACGAAATTATTAAATAAAAAAAATTATTAAATATAGAAAAACGAAATCATTAAGTTAAGATACCATCATTGATAAGTTTAACAAAACAAAACGCGGGGATAAGGGTGCCAGTCACGCGTGGTTCATTCCACAGTGAGTGTGTCTTCAGCGCCAAACAGGGACGTGTTATTCACAGAGAAAATGTCAGTTTTAAAAAGGTAAGTATTTTACAAGTGTGTGTGCCTTGTTTGATGATAACGACAACTAACATAGATGTATATAATGCAATTTAAGATGTGTATACTTGCAGTCAGTACATCAATTCCATCCTTACTTTAATTAGCTCACCTGAGCCGAAGGCTCAAGTGAGCTTTTCTGATCACATTTTGTCCGGCGTCCGTCTGTCTGTCTGTATGAAAACTTTTCACATTTTTTACTTCTTCTCAAGAACCACTGGGCCAATTTTCAACCAAGCTTGGCACAAAGTATCCTTGGGTAATGGGGATTCAAATTTGTTTAAATGAAGGACCACGCCCTTATTCAAGGGGAGATGATTCAGAAATAGTGAAAATTTGGTGGAATGTTTTAAAAATCTTCTTCTCAAGAACCATTGTGCCAGGAAAAATGAAACTTATAGGAAAGCATCCTCAGGAAGCGTAGACTAAAGTTTATTCAAATCATGACCCCCCGGAGGGGGGGGGGTAGGGTGGTGTCACAATGGCCAATTAAAGTTTAACATAGAAAAATAGAGGAAAATTCTTTTAAAATTTTCTTCTCAAGAATACAAAGCGTTCAATGATCATTTTGATACAGAAGCATCCTCCGGTAGTGTATATTCAGGATTGTTCAAGATATGACCCCTGGGGGTAGAGTTGATTCAAATTTCCAAGTTTTACATAGAAACATGTAGAAAAAAAACTTTACAAATTTTCTTTTCAAGAATGGCAAAGCCATTGTTAGTCATATCCATATGGAAGCATCCTCAAGTAGTGTAAATTTAAGTTTGTTCAAGTCATGACCCCCTGGGGTAGGGCGGGGATACAATGTAAGTACAAATGTAAAGGACAAAAAGTCACAGGTTGTCAAAGAAATTTGAAGCATCCTTAGTTAGTGTAGATTCAAGTTTGTTCAAATCATACCCTGTGCTCTTTAAGGATTGGTTGAAACCACTTTTGGGTTTAAACTTTCCAATAATAAATTGATTTCTGCCTTTTCCCAAGCAATAGTGCTCAGATGAGCGATGTGACCCATTGGCCTCTTGTAGAATGTTCAGGACTATTAAAGAATTTTAATAATGTAAAGAATTACGCATTTATAATAATACATTGGATGCTTTGACATATTCATATTTCCCTGCAGTGAATTTTAATAATGCCATCAAACTTATCATTTTACAGCCCGGCTGTGTTGTTTGATTAGCTATAGGTGACAAATGATGTATTGCCATGGGAATTTTCTTAATGTTACAAATTTTATAGCCGTTGTATACACCGGAATCCTAACAGATATGTTAACTTCTTTTCCCAGACCTACAGGGTCAATTGATCAAACTGGTCAACGCATCACATTATTGTAAAGTTTGAAGATAATGATAATGCTCCCTGTAGTGAATATTCACTCCACTTTGTCTTGTTAAAATATAAGCCGAAGATTCTTATTACATGAGAAGATATAAATATGTAATTTTTCAACGAGATAACAATGTCAGAATGGTAATTTCTTGCAAGACAATCGGCTCTTATTTCCTTGGAATTTTGCATTTTATTGATATATTTTGGCACATTTACTTTAATATGTTGTAAAAGATACACGGTTAACTACATGTACTTACATTGCAATTAGGTATTACAAATACAACAAAACATTAATTTGGAAATAGGCTGAAAATTGTGGCCCCTTAGTTGAGGAAGAGGCTATAAAAGGATTTTTTAAGCAAAAAAAAAAATTGGAAAATTAAATATAATAGCGTATGTGAGGGGTTCATTCCAGAATATTTACATTCGCCGTGTTTTTCTAGTAAGCTTACTGTGAAATTTTCGTGTATACTCACGCGTAGAAATATACACGGAGAAACGAGCGAAAACGTGACGTCACAATGAGACTGCAGCGACGCTAGTAAAATGCAATAATATAGAACAGCGAGAAATTCAAATATTGGGTATATTCTAGTTGCCTCCAAACGGGTATAATGTAAATATAAGGAATGTTTTTTCAGTTTAGTGTGAATTATTGGTGTGTGAATCACACAGACTTGCACATAGGCATATTTTTCATGAAGCGCTAGCGCGCTTCATGAAATATGCCAACGTGACAAGTCTGTGTGATTCACACACCAATAATTCACACAAAACTAAAAAACATTCCTTAAGTAAGTTTTATCTTCTTTAGAATACTTTCTGAATGGGGCAGAGAAAACTCGTGCCCCCTTCCTTAGGGCCATGTTTCGCTATGACTCACTAAAAATATTTCAATTTCCAAGTACTGCTTGTGTTTTTACAGTCCTCACAGATAATTTATGAAAAAAAAGTAGAACTAAAAGCTTTTTATTAAGATGCCTTTCATTTTCATATACTTGTATTTTACTTAACCGCATATATCGGAAATAACTTTTAAAAATTAATTAAAACTAGATCTTGGTTTGGACGGGATGTTCTTTCGATACTGCTAAAAGGAAAACTAAATTCATTCTCAAAAGGTCCGCATAATCTTATCCGGTAGCTAAAACAACTTTTATTTGGGGATAGGTTAAAGATTGCACAACAAAACAGATACCTACTAACTGTCCTTTACCATTACTGAATTAGAAATTTACATGAGGAGTACACGAATTTTTAATTCAATTAAGGAATGTTTTTTAGTTTTGTGTGAGTTATTGGTGTGTGAATCACACAGACTTGTCACGTAGGCATATTTCATGAAGCGCAATAGCGCTTCATGAAAAGTATGCCTATGTGCAAGTCTGTGTGATTCTCAAACCAATAATTCACACTTAACTGAAAAACATTCCTTATATTTACATTTTACATGTTTGGAAGCAACTAAATTACGCTAAATATTTGAATTTCTCGCTGCCCTATATCGTTGCATTTCTACTATCGTCGCTGCAGTCTAATTGTGACGTCACGTTAACGCACGTTTCTCCATGTATATTTCTATGCGTGAGTATACACGAAAATGGTTTTCAAATCAATTTCACAGTTGGCTTAATAGAAAAACACAGCGAATGTAATGCCCTGTTCAAATGGAATGTTTAATTCGCAGTAAATTAATGCGCTAAGCGAAGCTAATTCGCAGTAAACTGACGTTTAATTCGAATTAAACTCTCCGTGTGAACAGGGCATAAATATTGATTCGTAAACGACATAACCTTGTCACATGCAGGTCCGATGATTAATAATGCCCTGTTCACACGAAGAGTTTAATTCGAATTAAACGTAAGTTTACTGCAAATTAGATTTGCTTAGCGTTCACACGGAGAATTTAATGCGAATTGTTTACTTTGCATTAGTTTACTGCGCATTAAAAATTACTTCGCATTAGCTCCGTGTGAACGCTAAGCGAAGCTAATTCGAATTAAATATTGTGGCATGCGTAATGGCAAAATTAGGTCAAGTCTGTCATGTCGGTGGCCAGCTTTAAGTACTTGTGCTATTTTAAGTGAAAAACTAAGAAAAAATTTGTTAATCAATGAAATATGTCTCCAGACACTGTGGCATTATGTCTAATGCATTTGCTTCTGCATAAAGTGACGTGATTTGCATTAGTTTACTTCGCATTAGCTGTCGTGTGAACGCTATTTAATTCGCATTAGTTTGATTCGCATTAGTTTACTTCGCATTAATTTACTGCGAATTAAACTTACCGTGTGAACAGGGCATAACATTATGTTTGAAGGAGAGCAAAGTCATATTTTTATTTTTTAAAAAGTAAAAACGTTTGTCTTGAGCAAGTCTCAATAGTTTATACATGTATTTTTCATGGAACGTTTTTTGAAATCGAATCTGGATGGACTAAAATCTATAAAACAGCATTGTATTACTTTGTGATTTTTTTCAGGACACAAATTATGTTTCTAATATTGACCATCGCAACCAGCCTGCCTTTGTCAAGTGCAACGTTACCTAAGCCACCACAGATGCAACAGTTTGAGACGGAAGATGATATGTTGAGAGCATATATGATTGAGGGTTATACATATGAAAAGATGCTTCTGTGTTTATCATTGTATCACAGCATTACATGGAGCGTCCGTAAACTTAAACAAAGACTAAAATCTTTCAACCTCTATCGAAGGAAACACATGACTCCTCTTCCAATCGTTGAAGATAAAATAAAAGAGGAGTTAACTGGCCCTAACAGTAATGTTGGGTACAGAGAAATGTGGAGGACACTACAAAGAAAATATAAACTTGTTGTTGCAAGGAATAAAGTAATGGAAATTTTACGGAGATTGGACCCCCATGGCAGTGAGAAAAGGAGGACACGGCGTTTGCAAAGACGAATTTATATCAGTGATGGTCCTAACTTTACCTGGCATATGGACGGTTTTGATAAATTAAAACCGTATGGATTTGCAATTCATGGTGCTGTAGATGGATTTTCCAGACGTGTCATGTGGTTAGAAGTATGTGCCACTAATAATGACCCAGCTGTTATTGCAGGTTATTATTTGAATTGTATAGAACAAATGGAAGGAATCCCAAAGAATCTTAGAACAGACCCTGGGACCGAGAACAGCACAACAGCAGCGATACAAACAGTTTTTTCTGTGAACGAATTAAGTCACAGGTTTGTCACTTCTGTAAGGAATCAGCGTATAGAGGCATGGTGGAGCTATTTTAAAAGAAACAAAGCTCAGTGGATGATGGACTATTTCTCCGATTTGTATTCAGTCGGTATTTACAATCCAGATAATCGATTTCAGAAATCTTGTTTTCAGTTTTGCTTTATGAATATATTACAAAAAGAACTCGAGAGTACCGCATTAGCATGGAACTCTCATAGAATAAGACCAAACACAGGCTCGTGTCCTGCAGGAATTCCAAATGAAATATATTTCTTACACGACCTCTACAGCAAATCAGACTTTAAACAGCCAATCAATCAGGACCAAATCAACAATATGAGAGTAAACACTAAACCTAAAAAGATGTGTGATGATAACGATGTAGAAGGATACTTAGAGTATGTCAAATCCTTTGCAGATTGGGATGAACCAAGTGATTTTGACTCTGCGTTAAAACAATATTTGAGACTTATGCGCCTCTCTGGCGAAAATTAACAACATCGATAGATAGTAATAATTAATAAAAAGAGGGCTTAAGAGGTATTCAGAAAAGGAAAGTGTACATGCATGCCCTGCATATTCGCGAACTGGATTTCAGAGGTCAGAAAGGCGTGAAAGATCTACATTGTATTTAAATAATATTGTTTTTAGAGAGCAACTGTTCATTAAACTTGGATTTTCATAATTCGTATTCGAAAATTCAGAAATGTATAGTTTTTGCCACATGCTTCCGTCTCCGTCTGTCCAGCTGTCTTTCTCTTCGTCTGCAAAAACTTTAACACGACTATAACCTTTGATTGGTTTGAGCAATGGGTCACATATTTCAAAAATATAATCCTTGTGACATTACTTTTCTTTACGTATCAACATATTTGACCCCTTGACCTTGGAATTTAAAATAATCCAACCATAAATTACCTAATATTATAACCATGGCCATATCTTTTGAACGATTGGTGCTATAATAACTCTCAAATTTCACATGTGTATTTATTGAAACAAGATCTTTCAAGGAATATAAATATCTCTGACCTTTTGACTTTGACCCAGTTAAAAAAAATTAAAAATTCACAAATCTTTTGAACAATTAGTACAAGGGTCCTTATATTTCATAGGTGTATTTAATGTGACAATGCATTCCATAACAACAAATTTGACTTTTTGAACTTAGAGTTTGACCTGTTTTTGAAAAAAAGTTAAATTTGGATTTTGATCTTTTGAACATTGGTGCTTCATGTTTGGTTTACATTTCAAAAACCTTTAATCTAAGCCAAAAAATTTAATAGCAAATATCTGGGCTCTCCTTTTTCACATATACATGTATATTAATTGAGAACAAGTCCTCTCTTCCGATAACTAGTCAACCCTTTATATCCTTGACCTTGAAGTTTGACTAGTATTTGAGGAACTTTAACCTTCGCTAAAAGCTGACATATTGGGAAGAAAAGTGTTTCACGAACACATCCTAGTTTTTTTTCTGTCTTGATATACGATTACTTTTAATTTTGCACGACATCCATTAAAACATGTTTATTTTTCTGTTTGGTTATTACAAGGATATTATTGACTACATGCATAAACTGGAAGTCAAATCCTTAAAAAATATTTCCAGAATTTTGGTCTACTCTTACAAAAACACACACGTAAAATATTTTGTGTAATTAGATATTCAGTCTGATTTGTTTGCCCCATGCTATATGTTTTTGACTGATGTTGATACATGGAAGTAGTTTGTAATAGTTCTTCCGGACATGTACTGGGGAGTACCAAATGAGTCCTTTAAAATCTCCCAAAGCTTGGAGAATTCAAAATTCCGAAGTCCATATTGTCCTTAAATTCTTCATAGGACTGGACTAAAGGTAACTTCAGCTCGTTTGCGCATGTGTTTGCTATTGGGAATTTTGATATGAAATTTTGCCCCTCTTCTTCTGCGTGAATGAATGATACTGATGGTGAAGGAGTGAATCCTTGTGGGGGTATTGAATCAGATCCAGTTGCAAAAATAAGAATTGCAGAGAGTGATGCTTTGGCAGACTTTTCTGAAAGTAAAGGCATTAGGTATTGAATAAAGTGTTGACTTTCACAGTAAATATATATATCTTTTTTTATTCTTACATGTAACATCCAACAGTATTCCACTTGACCATAATTGTAATGTAAAAATATTTTTTCTAATGTTCATTAAGATGACAGAAATTCGGAAGGGACTTGATATGTTGATAGAAATAAATACCTTCAGCATCCTGGATGTAATCCCTCCAAAACCCCAATGTTGTATTTTCAATTAAACGCTTGCTACTTCCTATCACACTCATCTTGGGTATAAAGAGACTTTCGATTTCAGCAGCGGTTGGTTGCATAGGACTATATATGAAGCAATTTCTGAGAAGATTTGGATGTTTGATGATTTCTTGTAAAATACCTAGAGTGTCCAACCCCTTTCTCAACCTATTAAAAGAAATAAACTTATTCTTTTACTAAAACAAGCAAGTTTAATTAAAAACCTATATATTAGTAGTAGATAATCTGCAAACTTACAATAATATACATTATCCTATATATACGTTATCATAATTAATATTAAGCGTAGCTTTCGTAAGCTGACCTTGTTCTTCCTAGAACATACCATCTCTTTAAATCTTCTGCAATATGATATTTTTCCTCCACAGATTTTACATGATGGAAACATCCAGCTATCGTAAGAATACTTGCCTCGGCATGAAGGGTATTTTGAAGATCGTGTATGTTCTCTGCTTCCGATATCTGTTGTTATATAACATTTCATAATTTATTTGTTTTCATATATCGATATAGAACAATGTCTTACAAGTTTTTAATATAGTCGATATATCAGAGATTCTTTATTTAAAAATTCACTCATTTTATTTAATAACTGTCAAAATACATATTTCTATGGGAACATGAAGTGCCTTAAGAATCCTCAGAAGTATCTAGTATTCAGTTTACCCTCTTTATAGCATTTCTGACTTCCTCATTGGTTATATCGTCCAGCGGAATATGGATTTTCTCGGGCCCTTGTACCAAAGCATCAAACAGTGTTGGTGAGAAGAATTTTGGTGAAGGTCCACCATGTACAAGACAAATCGCCAACATTTGTCCGGCCATATAATAATCATCTCTTTGTAAAGCTGCAATGAACATAAGAAAGCATAAGATCATGGAACATTGGAAATATGCAGCTTACGTCATTTCAATCTCTTACAGACAAAACAATTATTGACAGACAATGAAATGGGCAGGTACAATTCGACACGGTTTACCGAGAAAATGTTGGATTGAAATTCTAATTTGAAATGCATTTTCAATCCCCTTCAGCTACTCTAGAAGGCACGGTTTTTTATGCACCCAGAAGACAAATACTTTTAACTCCCAAAATTTTTAATATATTGTTTGAAATTCATATTCATATGATTTATTTTTAGCCTTAAGAAGACATATAAAATTCATAGAAGACATCGATTAATTTTTTTTTTTCAGAGAGCCATTTGATTCCAAAAATGACGATCGAGACAGATCACTCATACACAGGACAGAATATATTTATTTCTAGAATGACTAAAACTTTTTTTTTAACTTTTTTCTCCACTGAAAACTTTTGAAATATTTTCTTCTTCATTAGCATGTTTGTTCATCCCCCCCCCAACATGCATATACAAAAGAGAAATCAATTTTGTGTTTCTTATTGTTATAGTAGAAGACTAAGCTTCCTGTATGAAACAAGCGCCTATGTTTATACCCCCTCCCCCCCCCAAAAAAAATACATTTGTATGCGTACCCTGACTATCAAGAGCCAATATTCTGGATGTAATGGGGCCCTCAAACATACACGTTTGGGAAAGGCTTCCCATAAGCAGGCGAAGGACTTCCCTTTGGACCCTCAAACATACACGTTTGGGAAAGGCTTCCCATAAGCAGGCGAAGGACTTCCCTTCTTGGGCCACCCTGATCCAAAGCCTCTTCCAATGCCCCTTCATCATCAGTAAATTTCACAAATAAGGTGTTTTCAGGTGAAAATGATGTTCTTTTGAATCCTCGACAAGCCCCATCCCAAACATTTTTTCTATTGATGTTGAATCTGTTTATCTCTGTCTTCTTAATTTTTTGACTAAGATCCATCAAAATGTCTTTGACCGTTGTAGAAACTACTTCCCTAAAATATACATGCTAGAAATTATTCAATGAAATGAAAATACATGCAGCATGCAATAACACAAATAAGGCACGTAGCAACAGGAGGGGGATGTCCTCCCCCTTTTTACAAACATAACTTTATACTACTGTATTTATAATATTCATTGAAGGCTGGGTGCCCCACCCTCCTCCCACTTATACCCACAGTAAGGTAAAAAAGGGTAATACATGTTTAGCATTATATGTAGATAATATGGTACTGAAAAAAGTCCAATCCCCTAACCACAACCCTACCCCCACCACCACGAAATACGATTTTCGAGTTTGGGCAATTTCTATTTTTTATTTGATTGTTTTTTAAGATAGATTTTTTTGTTATCTGACTGTCTCCTTTCAAAATTGATGCCATGTCACTGCAAATATCTTTATTTATGTAATATTTATGAACATTGTCCTCTTCCTTATCAAGAAGGGGCGGTAGTGGTGAGACTGTTTCATCCTCTTCATCATCGCTTTCATCTGGCAATATTGTGATGTACTCACTATAAAGATATTGATTTTTAAAAAAAAACATACAACCTATAATTTAATTTAAAAATTTTGTTGATAATTTATAACATTACTAACAAAAAATATGATATAAATACCTGTAATTTAAGCAATGTGCCCCTGACATCGAAGAACTAGTTGATGGCTGGTCGTCCTTTTGTCTTTGAATGTTGGTTTGGGTTCTTTTTTTCCGAAACTTTATTTCTGGAGTGCCTGACGAGTCCCAAGAATCATCCAAGTTTATTTCGGGTAACTCGTCAGAGTCGGAGTCTTTTTGAACTGTTAAAAAATGAAATTAATGCATTAGCAATAAAACACATACAGAGACGTCGGAACCGGAGGGTGGGTGGTGTGGTTATCCCCCCTTATTTGTAGACATGTTCATAATATATAGGCATTTTAAATTGGTGTTTATATACATTTTTTGTTCGGCTCATACCTCCTTTCTATACCCCCCCCCCCCCTTTTTT
>PRKT01000757.1:151495-240344 GCA_003671525.1 Saccostrea glomerata
CATATATAGTTTACAAGAAAAAGACTCGACAACGGAAGTCTGAAACGATTTATCACAAATGGAGAAAATTTTCTGTCAATGCGAACTATTTAAAGAAGAACAATGATTGGTAAAAAATTCGGCCTTATTGAAGCGGAGGGTGTCTGAAACTTATCTAGATTACTCGTGGAAAGAGAAAGAAAGAGATGTTCTATATATGAAGCAAGTGTCTGAGGGGAATGCCCTAATTACCAGAATTAAATTCTTTGATTTACCATTTTAATTTTAAAAAGATATATGAAATATCCTAATTTTTAAGATATGATTAAGTATTATATAAACGCATAAAGTTTTTACACGTATATGTAAGCAGTATTCGAGTAACTAAAGCTCTGTAATGATTTAATATCCTCATTTCTAAGATTATTTTTCGTCTTTGCTCACAAATAGAAAAGCACAGTGACAGTTTCAGTTTGACAACAATTTATTTCCCATAGTTTCCACTGGGCTTTATTTTTCAAATATCTAGGGGAAAAAAATCGCTTCTGCCCTTTAAATAAACCGAAGACCGTAAAAATCATGTACAGTAGCAAAAGATTGTTTTTGTGTCAATTTTTATTTAGGTTAAAAAAGGAATAGAGACGAAACCAGTGTTTTTATTTTATGTAGATATTTATTTATTTATTTATGTGTTTCTTAAGGAGTGTCCTCAGGTTCAAAACATTTGAGCATTGTGCAGTATGACGCCTGTGTAATACAGCTGCCATTTTTCAATGAGACAGATTTCAATTGCGTCTTAAACGTTGGAAAGGGGGAGGGGGGGAGGTTGATCGTAATGCAACACAAAAAAAGGTCATGAGGAACGGGTTTTAGATTTTAAAAAATTCATACTACATTGTAAATCAACAGCAGAAAGCTAGACTCGGAAAAAAGAAGGGAGGGGGGGGGCAGTTCCACGGGCCCGCTCACAATATAGAATGGGGGTTTATTCCCACTGTGTTAAGTGCCTGAAAGTTTTATTTCATGCAAATAATTTACGTGTGTGCAAGATTGACTTTGCAGCATCGTGTGCATAGTATAGCATTTTGGAAAAAAAAAATTAAAAAAGTAATTATACGGAAAACTTTACAAATATACTTAGTATTATAATTAAAAAAAAATGAATATAACATATGTGTCACGGGTATATTCTGTTTAGAGTCCGCAATCTCTCTTTTGGCGATGTATATAGGAACATTATGATAAGAAACAGGAAGACTATCTTACTTTCAAAAGAAGAGAGAGAAAAAGATTAAAGAGAGAAGGAAAAGAGAGAGAGACCAGCAGTAGTATTTAAACACAGTGCATTGGCTTTTGATATTTCGTTATGATGTGGTGTCTTTAAAGTGTGAAGTAGTTTAAAGTCTGTCTCTCCACCTATCTCGATAGTTTCTTTGTTTTCAGATTAAAGAATTTCTAAAATTTTGGGTTATACAGCTGCTTCTGGTATACATGTACATAAGTGATTTACATTATAATTAGATCTCAATCAATGTGCTATATCATACCCTTGGAGAAAATATAGTGATAAAATCGTGGTGTGATTTATTATGTGTATGATGTTTATTTGAAACGACAGAATAAGATTGGTTGTGCGATAAAGAAGATTCGTACTACATCTGTGTTATAGAATTTTTATGACGTGTATCCAGTATAAAACAGACAGTATTGACAGGGTTACAGTGATCAAGTTTCTGAGTATAGAAACCAAAGTAGGTGTTTTATTTAATGACCTAATGAATCAAAAGTGTTATCGAGAGAAGTAGAGTCTCATGATGATAGAGGCTTACAACTGTCCTTTTTTCCGTGTATTAAAAAAGTAAGAAATATGATTTTAAAAGCAACTCGACATAAGCCATCAGAAAATTTATTAAAAGCATTGAACATTACCCTATTTAATCTCAAAAATATGTAGAAAAAACAAATTCTTATTTGATTCTGAATTAATGCTTCCGCATCTTAACAATAATTTTCCAAACGACTTCGTTGATTTCTGACTTTTCCTCTCAATTTATAGCACTTGGAATAAGAGGATTACTTGTAATGTGTTTCTTTTTATTTATTCATTTCAAAAAACAATATTTGACAATTTTACATCTAAATTATAAGCATTCCGTAATTTTTGATGACTGCAGGAAGGAACCATGTTTTATTTATAAATTAGAGCATACAAGGTGATCAAAAACGTTTGCAAAGTTATTTATTAAATTGTTGTTGTTAGAGGTAATGAATATTATTAAGGTTCATTGATACTCTGATAAGATATTCCTTAATGACATAAATGGCTTCCTTTAGAAACATTTATAGATTTGGCAATTTTGCAGGTTGATGTGTCTTTTTTGTCAAATTTTGTCCCGCAAGCTATGCTATAATTGTTTGCATTTTACGAATAAAATACATTTCTTTTAAAAAATATTTAAGGTTTAAGTTTATATGAGTGGGCAGAGCATTTTGAACCTTAAATATCAAAAAGTGGAAATTGTATCTTAATATGACATCGAAGATCACAATAAAAGACATGAGTCATATTTCCGAGTGGTAATTTCAGTCTTTGTTTCATGTGGGCTTCAGGGTAATATTTTTACTTCCCTAAATGCTTCTTTCTGGGTCTGGATTTATATACAACTACTTCGAATGATCAAAAATAAGATACACGTATGAAAATTGCATTGAACATCGGATTTTAACAATGGTTTTGCCTTGTTCTTGATTTTATCCCGAAATTAACCTGCTAAATGACCTATTTTTTAAAGACTGACTTTGCATCTCCTTCAATATTCACAGATACTGTCTTTTTATTTAGTAGTCTCTCATCGTGACAAAACCTCATAAAGTGGATTAGAAGATGTTTTTGACGTGTATTTCATAATGAGAATTCCTGACGGAAAAAATAAAACTCTTATGATAATAAAGTGTGTTAAAGTATGTCTCTGTTGAGTTATAATTACTAATCATAGAGAGAGAAAAAAGGAGAGTTGCGTTATTGTCACGTGTTAAGTATGTCTTCCGTTTTTGTTTTTTTTTTTTCAACAGCTCAAAAAAGCATCAGTAACTCAATAGCTATATCTCATATTTCATTTTCGATTCCTTTGAATAAGATTAGAATGGACGAACATTACAACATGATTATAAACTTTTTTGCTTTAATTTTAAAAAAAATGCATATCAATTATTCAATATAAACCAACAGAAAAAGTGTCATTTGTGATAAAGAAAATGACATTTGCATAAGGAAAGTTTTTATGACAACTTACATTTTCTATGAAAATATATTTAAATACATGTAGATGATCTAAGATTATTTTGGTAAAATCATAGCTTTAGTCAAATATATCTTCCTAAAATCAAACAGAATCCCCAAGTGCCGAGTAAAGGTCAAACGTGGTAGAGCCACTTTGGGCTTTATTTTGTCCTGAGAATTTCTGAAAATTCAAAACCGCTCAGTTTAGGTTGCAAATGCAGTATTTATCACTGGGACTGTTGGTGACTACGTTTCTATTAATTGTGACGTAATTTCACATCTATTCAATGCATTATGACGTCATAAAATGCGTTATTTTCCTCATATCCTGTAAATTCCTTTGAAAATGACCTAAAGTTGAAGTGTTGTTTTCAATATTTCATACAGAGCACAACATCCGATCCCAATTATGCCAATTCATATTGAAAGGGCTATTTCGGAAGATCAAAAAACAAGTTTTATTTTTTGGATCGTAGGCTATGCTCATATTTTAATTCTTTGTTGAAGGTAGTCAAATACGCACATTTTCTGCAAATTTCAAGAACATTGCAATTTCTCAAAGCCTGTTTTCAAATATTTGGATTCTCAAAACAAAATTTCATTAAAGAAAAAGCACCAAGTGTATACTTTATTTTGATATATGAAAATGGAAAGAGGGTGGTAGTTAATTAATTGCTTTAAGTACAGGGCCATTTTATGCATAAGATGGCTCTTGCTCTTTGACGCCCTTCACCGGCATATGGTGACCTCTCCATATAAGTGAAAAATTCTCGAGAGGGACGTTAAACAATATACAATCAATCAATCAACAATCCTTACATGCAAGGAACATTAGTTAGTTATCTTTATCCCCTTAGTCAGTGATGTTATTGGTGATATCTCAGAGTTGCGTTTTTTTTGCTTTGATTTATGAATAAAGTTTTTTTTTTTTAAATAAATTTATTAATAATTATGCACGCCCGATTACAATTTCTAACTAACCCGGACCAGGATAGTTAGTATAAAAAAAATAACAGAACAACATATATTAATTAAAGCATTTCTACAAATGACACCATCTTATTTTTACACATGTGAGTCTTTGTTAAATTCAGTAAAATGTCCATATTGTTTTTAATATTTGTTTTGACATAAAAAAAATAACATATCTTTTGTTTCAGTTTTGTTCGTAACTCTACAAAACATTTTAAATTTATATATCTTATATGCTATGAAAGACACAAAGGTATTTAAAAATTGTATTTTGGAATTCCGTTCAGAATAAAAACCTAGGACGACATGCTTCCACTGTACATCAAAATTTAACACAGAATTCAGCTTTAATTTTCTTAAAGAGTAAATTATCGTAAAAAAAATTACATTTTTTATCTTCAATACAATGTACACCATTTACAAAATTAAAATAACACTTCCCTACATTTTGTATGTATGCACAACAAGTCATATTGAATCTTAAAGATTTTTTATAGATTGCTGTTTTTACTATTTTATATTCACACATCCAATTCGATTTTTGTTTTAAATCACCGGACAACTCTTGAAGAGTTTTTAATTTTCCATTTTTGTTAAAAAGGTTTTTAACATGTGTTATCCCACTTTTGATCCAATGTTTAAAACATATTGTTTTGTTTTCATATTTAAACATATTAATATTCCATTATGTTAGTTGTTGAGCAAAACTTACATTAGACAATTTCGTTTCATCTATGTATCTTTTGCAATCGTTAAAACTGCAAAATACTTCTTTATAAAAATCCGGAAGGTTTGAAATGATTTGAAAGTCTGAGGGTTTTGTCTCTGATAATGTTAATAGATAGTTAATATCAATATTAAGGCGATTTAAATATCCTCTTACTATTTCGCCGATTATACAGTTTTCTTTTATTAAATATCTAGTCCATGCTGCCTTTAAGGCCTTAAATTTCAATTCAATATCTATCACACCTATTCCACCATCTTCCTGTTTTCCGATCACAGTATCTCTTTTAATCCTATCGCGCTTTTTCCATATAAAGTTAAATATACTTTTCTTAATTTGTCGAATATGTTCGGGATCGGGCATTGGTAATATAGAAGCCATGTATATAAGTTGTGACGTAGCTAAAGAGTTAACGACACATGCTTTTCCAAAAATAGTCAATTTTCTTTTTTTCCAAGATTCAAAGAGTTTTTCCATGTTTTGAAAAGTCTTTAGCCAGTTCAATTCATAACATTGAATTTTATTATGACCAATGTGTATACCTAAACATCGAACAGCATCATTTGTTACCTGGATACCTTCTATGTTAGTGTATTTATCTTTTAGACTACCCAATAATATACATTGTGTTTTGCTTATATTGACCTTTGAACCAGCGTGTTTACAAAAATCATTAACAGTCTTAACTGCAACCTTCAACGAAGATATATTTTTTAAAGCCAATGTGATATCGTCTGCATGCTGAATATTTTTAATATCCCTTTTCATATTTGAAACATTGATACCTTGTATTTCATTGTTATTTTTAATTTTTAAGGTCAGTATTTCTGCCACAAATAGATACAATAGAGCTGAAATAGGGCATCCTTGTCTAATACCTCTATTCATGCTACATGTTTTAGAAATCCAACCATTGTTTTTAATTCTGAATATTGGTTTATTATATAGAATTCGGATCCATTGAAGAAAATTATCACCGAAGTTAAATTTTTTTAAAACTTGAAAAAGAAAATTCCACTCAACCGAATCAAAAGCTTTTTCAAAATCTAAAAATAATAATATTCCGTCTTTTTCATTTTCCATGCAGTATTCATAAATGTCTAAAATCAACCTTGCATTTATACCTATGTAACGACCTTTGATATATGCTGATTGTTCATTGCTAATTAATTTATCTATGACGCATTGTAATTTTTTTGCGAGAACAAAAGCTATAATCTTATAATCGGTATTTGTTAAACTCAATGGTCTGTAGTTTTTAAGGTTATTCTTGTCTCCCTTTTTAAATAAAAGAGTGATAAGTGCCAATCGCTGAGAATATGGTAATTCGTCTTTTTCAAATACAGTTGACAACACATCGTAAAAGAGAGGTCCAATTTTGTTCCAAAAACATTTATAAAATTCCCCTGGTAATCCATCTAATCCGGGAGATTTGTTACTTTTTAAATTGTATACCACATCCGAGCATTCATCAAATGTTGGAAATGTGTCACAAAACTTTCTATCGCGATCACTAAGTTTTGAACATTCAATGTCTTGTAGATATGAAGAAATATTGTTTCCATCGACAGATTTGCTTGTATATAAGTTTTCGTAAAAAAGACACATTTCTTGTAAAATTTCACTATTACTTGCAAAGGTTTTATTATTCTTTTTTAATTCAGTTATTGTATTATTCGTTTGCTGTTTCTTTTCTAGACCTAGAAAGAAACTGGTATTTCGCTCTCCCTCACTTATCCATTGCGCTTTTGATCTTATTTGAGCACCTTTAGCAATTTCATCATACAGTGCATCTAGTTCTTTCTCTAGTTTTCGCTTTTCATTCATATTAATTTCTAGACTAGGCAAAGATTCAATTTCATCGATTTTTTCCTCAAGTAATTTTATTTTATATTTTGTATTATGTTTGGATTGTTTTGCGTATTTAATAGAGTAATCACGTACACTTATTTTAAAAGTTTCCCATTTTAAAATTGGATCTAGCGTTTCATCAATGTTGTTAAATATTTCCTCTATACCGTGTTTGTAATCATCATTCTCAAGGTGAGATACATTCAATTTCCAGTAACCTGCACCTCTATCTAATTTATACAGATTTAAAGTACATTTAAGATATCTGTGGTCACTAAATCGAGTGTTATTATTATGAGTACCAGGAATTCGTCTGACAATGATATTTTTTACATTTTTTATAAAGTCTTTACTTACAAAAATATAATCAATCCTACTCTTTGGACAATTTTCTGCATCACACCAGGTGTAACCGTTATTATTAGGATTCTTATTAAGCCATACGTCGACTATGTCGAATTTATTTACCAGTTTACTTATTTTTTTATTGGATTTGTCATTTTCTTTATCAAAATTGCAACTGAAATCACCTCCTACTATGATTGTACTATCTTGCGCAGAAAACGAAGAAATATATGTGTTTAGAGTTGATAGGAATACTAATCTATCTGACTTTTTGTTAGGTGCGTAAACGTTAATAATTGTAAATAAGTCACCGTCTATTTTTGCATTAACAAGAATTTTCCTACCGTCATTAGACTTATGAACATTTAAAATATCTAAATTACATTCTCTTTTAAAAAGAAAAGAAACACCTCTAATATAGGGAGAGTCTGAAGAAGGATGAATTATTTTCCCATTCCAATTTCTATCATAGTTTTCTACATTTTTTTCCAGAAAATGAGTTTCTTGTAAAAGTATTATATCTATTTTACATTCTTCTAACCATGTAATTAGCATTTTTAAAGTATGCCAAAAAATGCCTGTAAATAAATATAACTAAGCACATACCACAGTTCATGCAATGCTGCGTCAGTCTGATAGGAGATAATACAGTTACTTACACGTATCATCACCGGAACTCCCCGTGTCAGGTTCATCACTGTCGGACGTTTCTCTCTGCTGATTAGGCATTTGCGGTATTGTTTTTTGTTTCGGAAGATCTTTTTGTTTTTTCTTGTAAAAGTATTATATTTATTTTACATTCTTCTAACCATGTAAAGATTTTTGCCCTTTTCCCGGCGAATTAAGACCTCTTACATTCACCGAAAGTAAACTTAAATTTTCCTTTTCTCTGGTGGATATAAATGTATAATAATTTTATGAAAAATAAACGGGGTGGGGGGGGCTAATTTACGTCTTATCACTAAAAAAGTAAAAATAGAACATACCAATTCATTATAGCATTATTAAAGTATGCCAAAAATGCCTGTAAATAAATATAACTAAGCACATACCACAGTTCATGCAATGCTGCGTCAGTCTGATAGGAGATAAAACAGTTACTTACACGTATCATCACCGGAACTCTCCGTGTCAGGTTCATCACTGTCGGACATTTTTCTAAGCTGATTAAGCATTTGCGGTATTGTTTTTTGTTTCGGATAATCATTTTGGTTTTTTTTATTTCGTTTTTTGCTGAATCGCTTAGCTTTCTTTTCCGAACCTTTCTTGCGATTTTTTTTGCATAAGGACACCAAGAATGTTCTTTCCTGGCCATTGTTCGGGTTTGGTGTTGCATGTACCATCCCGGTCAAGCCCTGAGCCCCATTCGTTGTTGTATGTTGTTTCAACGAATACTGTCGACTGCTTGGAAGTACACAATTTATCGCGGAAAACAGGGAACTGGACACATTTGTTTTCTAAAATCTCCTCCATAACAGTCTCCTTGGTAGAAACCCACTGCTCGTTAGGTTTTATTATTTTTTTTTCCTATGCGTAGAGCGGAACGGGCGTCATCGGCATCTTTGATGATATTGGCAGAATCTAGGTCACCGCATCTTACTGCCTTTATGTACTGAAAGGCATGCTCGGCCGACTTGTGTTTAATTCCGAAGATATCCAAGGATAGAAATCCTCTGCACAACTGAAAGGGGTCAAATGCTTTTGTGGCTGATAATGAGGGCATGCTTCATTCCCGGGGGAATGACCAGGTTGTTTGCATACCTTACAACAGGTTTCGAAGGAACAGTTAGAGCGGGTGTGGTCGGTTTTCCAGCAGTTAGTACATAAAAGGTGAATGTCCTTTTTGGGTTGACCATAGTGAAAAAGCTTACACTGGATACCACCGCAGTAGTTAATTCTCTGAAGATATTTTCAGTCTGGAAGAGGCTCAATATACATGAACCTTGTTCCATTTAGGATACTTGTCATCCGGTTTGTCTCTGCATGGCGGATTTTTTCGTACAGAATTTTACTTGTTAATTTGACATCGAGTTTGTTAAGTAATTCCTGTACCGCGGAATCTGTCAAAGAGAGAGGGAGACCACATATCCTCAGTTTTAGGGTTTTTTGAGAAACGGATGTAGCTCCTGAGGTGTATGGGTTAGTGTCATAGAACTGGTATGCTACGCTATTGATGTCAATACCCTGGGTTAGGAGCTTATGTCGACATTCTGTGCTTTTGAGATAGATTCTCCACAGATTGCGGTCAAGTTGCACGCAAAGTATCTTATCACCGATTACTATTTTATGAATAAAGTTGACAAAAATGATTAAAAGAAATAATGCAACATTTCAGGTTTTCAGCTTAAATCTTTCAATCTATCCGACAGACAAATATAAAGTGTTTCTTTGATACCGAAAAATGCATTTCAACAACAAATCTTATTAAAGCAGAATACTGAGCTATTCAAAATAACATTTTTTTGTTTTGTTTAGAATTACATCTTTTTACCGAGTATCCTTAATTGTAGAAGAACATTTCTAAACAGAGACTCCTTAATTCCACATGAAATATCTTAACTTAGTATCCGTAATTCAGAAGTACATCTCTATGCCCCTAAGATATCAATCGTCTGGGTATATATAAGCTGTCTCAAAAAAAGAAGCTAATTAAACAAACTCACTCAGAAGAAAAACAATGCATTATGTTCCTATATTGAATTTAATAAAAATTATAAATTAAGTAAATACTAATAGTATATGTTAACGTTTAAAATGTGTCAATCCCTGTGACATTTAACTTTTCTCTTATCAACTATTTACATTTTATCTATCTCGGTTCTCAGCTACGAAGGGACTGATTTAAAAGATAAAGAATTCGCCGATTTTTTTTTTTACTTTTCGTTTTTATGTATCTTATATATTTTATTTGATTTATCAAAGACCTATGTATATATTAAACAAATGTTACGTATTTAAGTTTAATGTTTTATTCGAGTTGGCAGGTATTGTTCACAGTGGTCTACACAACAGTGGGGAAGCCGGCAAAATGGAATACCCCCAACATCAACATAAGTTGTTTCCTCCTGACGGGAAAAGTAGCACGCTGGGTTGACCTCATTCGTGCTACGGACACATTTCAACACAAATTAATTTTTATAACTATATTATTTTGCTTTATATTTAAATTGTATAAGATATACTTTTCAAAGTCTACATCACATATATATTAACATCAACCACCGAAAGTCAACAAAATCAACAGTTTAATGGTTAAATTGAAGGTGACGATTTCGCATACACGACCACTATGAAGTATAGTTTACTGTCTTTACCCGAAATCTTCGAACGGATAATTCGCCAAGTTGACCCTTGTCATGCATCGTATTCGGCCAGAGATCATTCCAAAGGTCTCAGAATGCGGAAATAGCAGACAATTCATATTAGCATCGTTAGTCTACTTCTTCGAAATCAGTAATATCTGAAAAGACAAAAACAAAAACCCACGGCAGAAAAAGATTTTCCATAACATTTGCATAATTCTAATAAATTTGAAATATCAAAACCATGTAAAACAATGAAAAAGTTACTTAAACAAACAAAAGGAGAAAGGTAATATACTTAACACCTAGCTCAAGGGTTGCGGTGGGAAGGTATTTCATAATACAAAAACAATAATCTGGAGGATTAAAAATATTAAATGTTGATTACTTCATAAAATCATTAAAATGTACATAGGTCAAAAGATTGGTATCAGAAAGTAAGAAACCATGGCTGGACATATTTTTAGGAATTTATGGTAGAGATGTTGTAAACAAATTTATGGATTTTGGTGATGCTTATATTTTTAATCGTCTAATACCTCGAAATAATATTTTCTGGTTTGATGTTTTTAATTCATGGCAACATGTTTTGAATGTAGATCAGGATGTAGAAATAAAATGCAAGGCTTGCAATATTCCTGTATGATATAATTCAAATATTAAGATAGAGAATAAAATTAATGTATTTTTATAGAGAATTGGTATAAAAGTTGAGTTAAAAATATTGGGGATTATTTGTCAGAGGATTGCAATTTTTTATCAAAATCGGCCTTCCAAGAAAAATCCAGTATTTCCAATGTATGCGTAATGCAGTATAATAGTACTATTTCTGCTTTTTCTAAATTTTTAAAGAATATGTCAATTGATAGAATGAACTTGAGAAAACATTGTCAGCCTAATTAACCATTTTATTTTGAAAATATTTTTCAATATGAAAAATGTACAAATTTACAAATATTTACAAATATATAAACAAAAATGATATAATTCCTACAGCAATTCCAAAGTGGGATCAAGATTTATCTCCCTTTGGAGTGACAGATATTTGTGTAAAAGATGTTTTTAAAGTTTGTTTTAAGACTACTTTTGATTCTTCTGTACAGTGGTTACAATACAAAATTTTACATAGGATCCTCCCTGTAGATTCTTATCTTAAGAAAATCAATATAAAAACTACTGATGTTTGTAAGTTTTGTACCCAAGAAACTGAAACGGTCCTGCATGTATTTGCTCATTGTGACCATATTATATCTTTATGGAGGAACTTGAGTATACACATATAAAGAACAATTTCAAAAAGAGTTGCATTTAATGTTAAAAATATTATCTTAGGTGAATTACCACTTACAAATGATAATAGAACTGAAAACTTTATGATATTATGCACAAAACAATATATTTTTTTTTCATGATAATTAGAAACAAAAATACCTTCATTTCTTGTATGGTTTACTAAGCTATTTGAAAATGAAATACAATATTGAAAGATGCATATCTATCAACAATTCAAATCTACATTATTTTGAAGAACAATTCTTTAGGAAAAAAAAATTTGAACAAATGTAAAATTACACATGTAAATGTTAAATGTTTGCTTAAATTAGTTTGCATGACAGAGGCACCCGATTATTATAAAGCAAACTTCATATTGATATAAAATGTAAGCGGATGTATGGATGGGTGTGTGAGTGTAAAATATACATTGTAATACAATGGATAATAAAATTAATAAAAAAAATCTTTAAACATTATTGTCCCGAAGAGTAGACATAAACCTATTGTACTTGAACTTGTAATATAGTCAGAAATGCTGCTGTAAGAACACTCGTAAAGTTAAAACTTGTAGTCTTTTTTACTTCCTCTTGTGTACGTCTGGCTCTTCAATTCAACATAATAATACACAGAATAGGGAAGGAAATAGATGTTTGTAACACAAAGTTAGAGTGTGATATTTGATTTAGTCAAAAAAGGAGGAAGAGAACTGTTTTGTAAGTACAGCATCGTATATCCTCGAAGTTAAACTGTGTTTTCATTGGATAACAGGTTTACCTGTCCACAGATGAAACTGTGATATTTTATTGTTATCAATAAAAGGATGCAAAATGTTAAAAAAAAATTATTTATTAGTTTTTTTTCCACAAAAAGGAGGTACATTGTAAATTGATGACATGATAAAAGGATAGAGCTTTGATAACAGCGCATATTGTGAGGTGAACTCAAATATGCAGTATTATCTTAAGTCTTTTCTTGTTCATCTTTTAAAAGTTTTTTGAAAAAGCCAACCTTAAAGAGTAACTTAAGAAATTAAAGCTACGGCTGGTTACTTTTTTTTCTTTTTTTGTGAAGTCATTTTTGTTTTATTATATCTTTTATTTAGTTATCTTGAGTCTTTTCTTCTGCATCTTTAACTGTTGCTTTGACGAAGGCAATGCTTTAAGATGGTTTTTTTCAATCACGTAGTATTTTTTTTTTTCCGTTTCGATTTCCTTCCTTATTTCTTTAAAACATATTATAACTTACTTACTACTACTTATTTACAATAACTACAAATCAAAGAAAAGAAATAAATAGAGGTACAGTAATAATTTAAAAAACAAAAAAAATTGAAGAAATGAATTCTTTAGGATTTAGTATATATACTTTGAAATAAAAAAAAAAACCTCCTTTTTTCTTTTTTTTTTTGTCTTGTATCAAATTTATATGCAAAAGTATATATTTACATTTTCGTTTTTCTGTTTTTAAAATAAAGACTTCGATATTCAATATTTCACAGTAAAATATATACAGTGCCAAATGTATAAATCTGCCTTCTTAAGGTGAAATAACCATCTGCTCCAAATTTCACGGGTATATTTCTTTTTTCTATTCCAGACATGATTTTTACAACTACAACATTCGATTCATTTGGAAAAATATAAAGGGTTGCTTTTTTTTCAGAAATGAGTATTATCACTAATCATATGAGAAAAATTTGATATGGTACAAAGAAAGAACAATATATTTACTGCCATACATATCTAAATCTCATGATAAAACACAATGAAGCGTTGTTTTTTTAAAGCAAACTATCAAAATGCTTTCTTTACTTGTTAATTAATGTATCTCCATCAACAAGAGTTATCTGTTCATTATAACCCTTGCCAATATTTTATCTAAACAAAATATTAAATGTTCATCAACAATTCTACATCTTATATTTCTATAATAATTTAAATACGTATACGTTTAGAGATAGATTTATATATTTGTTCTAGTAAATGTACTAATTACACCGAAAATGACCTAGAATTCCTTTAATTTATCACAGAAAGTTCAATTCTACAATTGTCAAAAATGAAACATGTATAATTATAACAAACAAATTTTGTTTATATATTGATGTCACAAAAGAATACGATATTTTGAACAGTTTACTACTCCCAAAACTCAAAAAATGAAAACACTTTTATTTGGATCTAATACGCAATGAAAATTAATTCAAATGCAACGTTTGTTAAAATGAGGATCAGGGTTATTCAAACACAATGATGAATGTCTTTTATTAAGAGCGTTTGAGTTGGCCAGATTGTACATTTTCCTCTGCTGAATGTAGAAGTCGTGCCTATCCTTTATTTATTTTTTTAACATCCGTTTTGTAATGATCGCTCCCGTTAAAAAGATCAATTGCTGTTTTAAAAACAGAGTAAGAAGAGAGAGAGAGAGGGGAGAGGGAGAGAAAGAGAGAGAGGGGGGGGGGAGAGGGAGAGAAAGAGAGAGAGGGGTCAGTTACGGAAACACACTTAATACTTCTCAAAAATTTTCATTATCACTTTACCTAAGATGTGCTGTGTGTTTTGAAGTGTTTTCAAAACTTAAAGTGACAGTGCTTCCTTTTGAATATTTATCAATTACCAACGTAATGTGCATCATTGTTTTGGGGGAATGAAAATAAAAAAATATTAAATATTTTTGAAAATTAAAATGTGGTCAAATTGTACTTTCAAAAGATCAAAAAGTGAATATAAATTTTAAAGAAATCTTCTTTAGCACTGTGGAATCACTTATTTTCGCGGGATTTAATTTTAGTGGTTAGTGAGGTATGAAAAACCCACTAAATGACACTGATAACACATTTTTCTTCTGAATAATTTTTCAACTATGTAATCAATTCCCCATGAATGATTTTTTCCCCAAAGTACGGAAATTTTACCCTTAAAAAATATATTATTTCACTGTTTTAACTACTTTTATTTATATCTATCTTGTGAAAATGTCTAAGATGCTTGAAATTAACATTGAAGTGTTCCGGGAGAGTAATGTTTTAGGGAATATTTTTAACTTCCCGTTTAAGGGTATATAAAACTTCAAATTTTCATTGAGACACTTATTCTAGGACAACACACAAGTAAAACCATGTCTGGATTGTGGGAGGCTCTTTTTGTTTACGGCTTGTTCATTTATACTGCTAGTTCTCAACAAATTTATCTAAATGAAAACAATGAGTGCAACCCTAATGAGCAGACTATATTGACATTGAACGAAAAGATCGATTCCTTAAGACAAGAAAACGCAAGGATTAAGAAGGATTTTGATCAATTGGTTACATTTTTGAAAAAAAATATATCCACTACCGAAGAGGATTTAAAGAGCAGTCTACTGAAAATCATAACGGACGGTATCTCTCTCTCTCTATTTCTCTCTCTCTGTGTATGTGTTTGTCTGTGTTTATACTTTATATAATACGACTATTATCATTTTAAGTAATCAATTTTCTTTCTTTCAGGGTTTAACTTAAAAAAAGATTGTTATGATCTATATATTAATGGTAAAACAAAATCTGGTGTGTATGAAATTAATCCAGCTGGTGTATGTAAGATAAATTCGTTTGGTATCGAAAGCAGGACCAGTGTCTTCTGTAACGGGGGTTGGACAGTAAGATCTCTCTCTCTCTCTCTCTCTCTCTCTCTCTCTCTCTCTCTCTCTCTCTCTCTCATCAATTTAAGGTACTTTTGTATTCCGTTCATAATTTATCAATCTTTGATTTTAAAACAGATATGATTTTTTTTTTTGCTGAAAACATGAGAAATGGCGCTAAATGGTCATTTTGCTAGATGTAGCCTCATTTGCTTTAAGATAATAACATTCTGAGAGTAAATATGTTTAATTACTACGTAGAAAAATGTTGTTTTTTATATCATAAATAAACAAAAAAGAAAAGAAAGCATATATTAAGTATACTTTGGTATGATTTTTCAAATATCATAAGATGAGAAATTGCGTAAATTGAAACTTTAAATATAAGCACATTTAAAAAATAACTTTAATTAAAAATCTATTTGAATCATTTTTCTCAGTATAACGTAGCAGACAAAAACTTCAATAATTTCAATATTAACCACTATTGTTCATAAATCTCTAGGCAATCCAGAAGCGGGTCAGCGGATCCGTGAGTTTTAACAGAACATGGAAGGAGTATAAGACTGGATTTGGAAATTCTAACGACTCGTACTGGATTGGTAAGCTATATAATTTGTCAGTTACCGTAATATGTAGAGGATATTCATGTTTTGTAGTTGAATGTGGAATTTATCTCACGATTGCGACAGGATTTTTGATATGTTCACGACCACAAAGCTCGAGTTAAGATATAAGAAAAAATCCCGTCACACAAGTTAAATAAAGTCCATATTCAACAACAGAACATTGAATTTTCTGCTTATAACATTTTAAAAAAAGTCTTTGATTTTTCCTTTTCCTCTGTTTTTTGTAATACAGTCGTAGGCTCATGACGTCAGAGTTAAGCACTTGAGAGGTCATAGCTAAATGAGGTGAAAACACTGTAAACATGGATTTAGCAACATATTTTTGGTAATTTTGATAGGTTGATTTGCTGTCAGAATTGCTTATTAATTTCCATCTATCTTATATTAGCTCAAGAAAGATTTTTTACAGCAATCTTTGGGATGAAAATCGAGAGTTATCCCGCATTTTGATATCCTTTCACACTGTGACAGGATATCATCTTATTCAATGAATAAATTCCAGTATTTTATAGGTAAATATGTTATAAAATTATCATTGAATCAAATGCTTTCCGACGGTTTTCATACTATTTATTGGTCCATTATTCATACATATAGTTGACGACAGATTTTCCCATTATTTGCAAAACATGACAATTCATGTTATTTAAAACCATTTTCATAATTTGATTTCAAAACAAGTAGGTCATTGATAATTTTGTTGTTCTAATTAAATTGTCAATTGTATGTTAAATTATAGGACAACATACCTAAAATGATTTGCTTTATAAATGGTTGATATATATATTGAGTATAACATATTTAAGGGAATGACGTAATACATAAGCTTTCCAGGGGGAGGAACACCTCCCTCTACGTTTCCATCAAACTGCGTAATGGGAGGAAGCTCTATAAATTATACAACCAGTTCTCTGTTGCTGATGAAACCAACAAATACAGACTGTTACTTGGAGGACCAGCTACCGGGACCCTGGGTAGGTAAACAGAAAAAAGGAAAAAAAGACAATCAATAAACAGAGAGAGAGAGAGAGAGAGAGAGAGAGAGAGAGAGAGAGAGAGAGAGAGAGAGAGAGAGGTCTCCCCGTTTCTGCTGACATGTAAACAGCTTGAGACTTTCTCTTTGATTACCAGTTCCATTGTTAGGTATGTATTGGGAGTGCGTGAATATTAATGCTATGCAAGTGCCAAAGAAAAACCCAGTCCATTCAGTATGAATGATATGTACTTTTTGACAATACAACGTAGCCACCCCCACACCTCAACCCCCACAACCCCATCCCCCACACACCCCAAATAAATGCCCTGGGTCCTAAAATATTTTTATTCATCTCTTTATATCTTTTAATACACTTAAACATTGGAATCAATATAAACAATCCATAAAGTAAAAAAGAATTTATTTTTTAATGAAAAGAAATTATATCTGGGGTATTACGTATTTTATGATACTGCTGGTATAAGTAAAAAAAAAACTTAAATCCACGACAATGGAAAAGAAACTGGTAACAAGAATTTAAGAATTTTGTATGAATATCACGTTTACAATATGGAAATTATATTGTTCTTCGTAAAGAAATTTTAAAGAGAGGAAAACAAAATAAATCAGAATGGCATTTAAAATTTTATCAGTTTATCAGTTCATGTGATTGAATATTGTTTGAATATCCGTTCCTTATATTAACTATAAGCTTACCAGATTTATGTTTAAAAAGCTTTAAATACGTATGAAATATTTAATTCTTTTTGAAATTATACAGTCATAAAAAAATCGAATGACAGGTAAAAGTAAAAAAAGCAATACTTTTAGACACAATTCTTTAATTCTTCTATGTTGAAAAATGCATGTGTTTTTCTTTTGTTTTAAGTTTTATGTGTTCGTGTAATATACTATCCTTGATAACTGTAGGTGACGCTATGTTAAACACCGGAACTTCTGACACAGATCTGTCCGGGATGGCATTTTCCACCCTGGACAGAGACCACGACAGATATCCTGGTAACTGTGCTACTGATAACGGAGGTGGCTGGTGGTACAACCGGTGTTACTCCGCCAACCTTAACGGTCCCTGGTCACAGTCAGGCTTAGCCTGGTATCCGCCACTTACAAATGGTAGTGATATTACGGAGACTCTTATGATGATAAAACCTCACTGACTGTGTTACATGGTGTTATGTTAAATGTATAATGCATGTTGAACATTTAATCCATGTTAAAGATGTGTATTGTACATGTGCATTGATTAAAACTGTTTATTGAGGTTTAAACATGTAATCCCTTTTAGTGTTATGGATAGTACATGTAGATACAAAGTCAAATCCTTTCAAATCAAATGATTATGGTTTTATTCTTGTTATAATTGTGATATCGATATAATTTTACAAAGTGATAAAATTAAAAATCTAATTTTATTATGAAATAAATTTATTGTTCAAAAAATCTTCTTACTTTCTTCAAAAAGTGTTAAAATCTTATTTCCTAAAACCAGGAGAACAGCATTAATCTTTCCATATAGTAGACCTTTTTTTATATTTTTTATTGTCGTTTTAGTATCAATCGATGTTTAAAAATTTTGAAGAATACAAATAAAATATACACTCATAGAATTTTGAATTATTCCTGTCAAAAGTCAGTTAATTAGGGAGTAGTAGTATATAACTGCAACAGTTTATCATCTCGATACACGTGTGTTGGTTAATTAAGTAGACTTATTTTGATAAACAAATATTTCTCTTTACTTTCACATGTTTTTTATTAATAAAGTGTGTGGAAAATGCTTCATTTGAATGCCAAATCAATGAATTGGAGAACAAAGAAATACATATGAATTATTTTGATGTCATAAACGTGGAATTCCGTGACAGAGCAACATCATCAGGGAAAATCAAAGTTCACGCTCACTTTGAACAGTTTGAATTTTATAAACTAACTTCAGAAACTTGAGCGTCTTGATAATTGTTTTCGTCTTTAAGATAATAATGCTCAAAAAATACCTACAGTGAATTATTTCTGCAATTAACGGGGAAAGATTTTCTGTGCAGTTTACGGTATATTTCTCTGCTTTCCTGCATCTGAAAACTAGCTAAGCACCCTTTTTTTCCTGAATTGCAAAACATTCTTTTATCTCCAACTTCCTTCCCTTTATCATCGTCTCTGCAGACTACTATTTTTATTTGTTAGTTTTCTGTCATTTTACACTAAATGAAAATGAGTTTCTTTATTATTAGATATTTCCACCTTTCCGTGGAGAGACCTATGGATTTCCTTCTGTTTCTCCTTATGTTTAATTATTTTTCCGCCTTGTGATTTTTGTTTCAGGATTTATTGAAAAGATTTTTATTTCATAAGAATGCACTTTGTAAAAGATTTTCGCAGTTGACCCTGCGTAAATGAGCTTTGACATCTTTCGGAGTAACTACCCCTTTTTGTAAAAAAGCTAGTTATCGCTACTCTTTCGAAACCGTAAACCGTAGAGAAATGAAACCTTCACTAAAGTCGTCAAATAATTTAGTAAACACTTCATTGTTACATTGTAAAAGGATTTATTCACCCCTTCAATGAGTTATTTCCCCTAAAAATAATTGAATTTTACAAATAATTAAAATTTTTCAAAACAAGAAGTTGTAGAGACAATGGACTAACCGCATAAGATTTATTAACCTTTGACCTTTAAATTTATGCAAAGTTCAAAGGTCAAGGTTATTCAAACACTGAGAAATTCAGCTATTTTTTATCTCTTTTGTCTTTCAACATATACTTACATATGTCTTTCCATCATCAACATATACTCTTAAAACTAATTCAGAGATTTCATTATTGTCCCCTAATACTGAACTTTTTAAAAGTTATTTCCCCTTGCGCAAGAAACCTTGTTATCGCTACTCGTCCGAAACCGTAAATTGTAGAGGCATGAAACCTTACTAATGTCTTCACGATTTTAAGATACAACTTCAATCAATTCATTGCGAAAGGATCTGATGACCCCTTATATGATTTATCGCCCTTTAATGCTAAAGCACTTACTAATAATCCTTGTAACTTTAAAAGTACAAGATGTAGAGGCATGGGGTGAATTGCATTGTGATTCTTGACATTTGGTCTTGAAAATCTTATCTTATTATTTTTTTTTTGGAGGGGGGTCTCAAGAGACGGGTATCATAAATAGCTAGGTAGAGAAATGGATAAAATATACAGGTCGATAATAGAATGTATCTACATAGTGGTAATAAAAGACAGTTGATATTTCAATGCTTGAAAGAAGAGAAATATTACCTAACTTGGGCAGAAAAAAAATACCGTAAATTGCTCAATACTTATAAGTACTTTAAGGGATCTTTTGCGTTAGAAAGCCATAACGCTACAGTTTCTGCAGCCTGAGCTTATTGATGCTGTTGCAAAGACTTTTCAATCTAAATGTGCCTTACGTGAAATTAAAAAAGAAGATTTTTAAAAGGAAAAATCAAATTTGTAGACAAGACAGAGGAGTGAAAGCAATATGCTAGCATTTAATTTAATTATTTTTTTATAATAGGAATATAACTTATAACTGTACCTGACCGTGTTGGCAGAAAAACAGTACCTTTATTACATCTTTAAACCAAAAAAAAATGCTTAAATATTTAAACCTCCTTCATGGAATATTTTTAATAGTGAAATATTTAGAAACCTTGAATGAAGGTCTATTATATTTCTATTGTGCATTAGAAAAGATAGACATCTCACATCAATAAAGCTGTTGCTTTTGTGAAAGCAGCTAAAATAAAGGCTGTATAGGGAAATGAAAAAACATCTAAAGTAATTGTAGACAGACAGATTCTAGTTATATTTCCAAGAAGTATAATATTTGATTAGATCATAAAAATAGTCTATCAATATTGACGTATAAAACTATGACAACATACAACAGTGTTGACCCTTTATGCCGGAGCGGATGGTGGAACGACATGTTTTGAGTTAAATTTGTACCTGTTTAACCTTGTGATTATTTGAGGTGAAAGAAATTTATACCGAACCTTTAATAAAATGAATATTTTACAATCATTACTTCAACTAATATTTAGCCTACTTAGGTTCGTACTTTTTACGATGATCTTTTGGAACCCTAATTTTATATGTGCTCCAGATTGGGCAAACTAATAGCTGTTAAATGTGAGTGTTCTTTGAATATGAAAGCAATAAATCATGATCTTAAAAATATACAATGAGATCTCCTTCATTACTTTAAATACTTATGTACGAGGGCCGTTCAAAAATTATGCGGACTTGTTGCACAGAAAAATAGTTGACGACATAATCCGGCAAAATTTCACAAATGATATAAAAGAATTTTTACTTATATGTTATTCAAAATTTCATATCAGAATATTGTAAATTGGTATCAATTTTGAGTGACAAATCAGGACATATAATTAAGTTACGGAGCAGCAAAATCTTCGACGTCACAGGCATTATAAAAAATATGTGATTGAGCTTTCATTTTCCCCAACATTTTCCCAAAGGTACCTGTACAGTTTGAGTTACCTTATCTACTCAACATCCAGACATAATTTCTTGTCAAACTTAAAATCTATTAAACAAGTAAAGAATATTCTTTTTTGCTTGAAAACAAAAAACTACACGTATTTATGAGATATAGTGTGATATTGGTGACTTTCAATCACGTTCTTTACAGTCCGGGCAAAGTTTTCCTCGATAGTCTTCTTCCCGTCCTCCCATATAGCCTTTTTACATGGGTCTATCGGTCTATAATTTCATTTTGCTATTTGTGGACGAATGTCACGAATTCCCTAGTTTACTACACGTTTTATTATGCATATTTTGGATCTATGTTTACGATTTCTCGAGCATTACACTTAATTTAACAAAACTGGGTGCGCTTTAAATTCAGTGGACGTCATTTTCACAGTCCTTTTCACGTGAATCGCATCGAAGAAAAATCACTATGTTTCCGTTAATCCTTCAAATATCATGTCAGAAATCTAAGTACATAATAATAAAACAATTTAGAGATACATTAGAGGAAATTGTCGAAAAATATCGCTTATTACAGAAAATTTAGGAGTTAATTTTTGAATGCCGCATGCTTTTACTTCAAATTTTTGGTCGTGCGCCGTGCCTCTCCAGCAGCGGTATCAACATACCGATAATTTTCGTAGAATTATTTAAAATACAGAAATTTTGCCCAAAATTTATTGGAATCTTTAAGATACATATTTCTGTGAAATTTCATAATTAAATGACGTCTTTAAGAATAAATAATAGCACAGTTTGCGTAATTTTTGAACGGCCCTCATAGGCGAGGTTTACTCAACAACTTATAACATTTCCTTTCATATTACACAGTTATATTAAATTTCTATAGCAAATTACTGAGCATATTTTCTATCACAAATAATTAAAGATCTGTTCTTACAAATCTTCTTAAAAATTATAGCTCAAGCAAAAAAAATTCTTGCAATTTTCAAACAAAATTTTAGGAATGTTTTTTTTTTTATATATTCATCATGGAGAAAAGAAAAAAAATCTCAGTTTTTTGTTTGGAAGAGAAAATTGACATTTATGCTAGAAAATTGTTTAGTTTAGTAATCTTCCTTTAAAATGACATGTCAGCTGATAAACCAATTTAATCAGTTTTATAGGATAAAAATCTTCTACGTCTATATTATTCAATGACATAAAAGGAAAGTCGGAGATTATACAACGAACTTTCAGTTATCAGTAAAGCAAACATCACCACAATATCTCTTAGTACGTTTCACACATCGAACAAAGGGTTTTTGCTGCTACCAAATCACTTGGTACACCCCAAGCCCAAGCTTCATGGTTTGGTGACTCTGCCATTGTGTCCATAATTATTGAACAAATCATTACCAATGACAGGTAAATACAATCATGGACACGGGGCAAGGTCACAAGACAATGAATAATGGACTTGATGTGCTACATAGTAAAAATACTCTACGTAGTTACAAAAATTAGCACACTAGGAAGGAAGTTCTCATTCTTTCCCCCTGTCTTTTGTCCTGAATTAGTCAACTTAAGCCAAAATTAATACATGAAAAAATTTAATTGAAATTAAGATAAAAAGTAAAAGAGAAATTAAAGAAATATCTAGTGATTGAATATCTAGGATTTACCATTTACATTAATACTTTAATGAAAATTATCGCATCGAGAAGTGAGTACAATAAAATTTTACTTACTATTTCATTTATTCTTTGATTCCAATGAAACAGATATGTACTGATTGGGACACAACAAAACGTCTAAATAAGATTTTTTAAAAAGTTCAAATATGCAGGAACCGTCCTATAAAGATCAAGTTATGTACATGTATATCCAGCCGTAAACCTTTCTTTTACTACTTTTCGTTTTCCGTGGAATTCTTTGTTTTCAGGAGAAATTTATAAATTTTACCATCGAAAACAAATGTTTAATAATATCCAAAAAACTAGAATGCTCCTGACTTAAATCCATTAAAATGAGATGACTATCTCCATACAGAGATTTTTGAATCTATAGCAATGATACTATTTTGTGTTTGAAAACTACTCACTGTGGACTTCACCTGACAGGTTCAGATATTACCCCGAGGGTATAATTATCACATCTGGGCCTGTACAAAATGGCAACAGTCAGGGTAAAACTATCGTTATCTTTATTGAATAATAAGGAACACACTAAGATTTGTAATGAAATAGAAAGAAACACAAAGGGTTTAATTTCTCGTGTGAAGCATGTACTAAGTATGTTGTTAAACTTTTCCCTCGCCATTAGATTTGGTCCCTCGCTTCGCTCGGCACCAAATCTTATGGTATTCGGGATAAGTTTACCAACATATACATATTCCTGTGATGATAGAGGTTTTATATGTAATATCGCTAATACAATCATCTAACTTCTGTCTTACACGCTCTTCTACACAAAAATCGAGACAACTCTAAATCTCGCAAGATTTCTCGGGCATATGACATTATTTACAGAAGTAACAATCGAATGATTCAAACATTTTTATGCCAAAGGTACAATGCATTGCCAAGGATTCATCTTCAAATAGTAGATTGCCAATGTTAAGAATATGTTATCAGCTTTAAAAGGTGACGATTCTCAATGAAATTTTAATGGGAAGAGTTCACGCCGTTAACAATATTGTTAAAATGTAACAATTCAGGATTAGCTCCACTCAAAAATTGATAAGGCTGGTTCAGCGATTGTATAACAAGGTATTCCAATAGAATGTTTTTACTTGTCTGTTCTTAAAATTTCTACAACGATCGATCTTACATTGTTTTCATAGCACAATTTCCCATCCAACAGACGTTTATTGCCACCATCGCAAAAGCTTTCCGCTAAAATGGGGAATCGTGATACCAAATTTTGCCCTGTTTTATCTATTAATTTTCATACTCAGATGAATAAATTGCATACATGGTTTTTAAAGTCTTCTTGATATAAGCGATATCGTATCCATTTGAAAAGTTAACACTGCTCTTTGTAATCTCAAAAACCTGCAGATATATTAAATTCTATTGAATCTATTTCAGCTTTTAAAGCATATTTTTTTCGGAGGTTTTCGTAGATTTCTGGATTTTCTTCTCAATTTATAACACCGTCCATATATGAATGAAAAATGTTCGAGAAGGACCTTAAACAATATACAATCAATCAATCAATCAATCAATTAATAACACTTGGAATTGAAGAATAACAAATTATTTGCCTTCCTTCTAACAGTTTATATAATTTGTAATTTGACATTTGTACATATAAATTATAAGTATACTGTCATTTTAGAGGACTTTAGGAGGGAACCAAGTAATTTTGAAATAAAAACATACACAGGGTGATCAAAAACGTTTGCAAGGTAGATTTGTTAAATCGTTGTTGGAGTAAAAAAAAAATATCAATATTAAATTAAAGGAGCACACGGCAGGTGTGATCGGTCAGCAGGGGATTCTCACTTCTACATGGCACTTGATCCCACCTCTGATGTTTCAGTGGTCCGTGTTTGCTCTGCTCCTATTCTCTATTGTTTTATAGACTTAAAAATCGAATACTGTTCGTTACCTTCATATCCTATTTATCGTTAAATAGTTAAACGTTTATATTATATCTCATTGTGACAGCGAGGATCACAATAGGAGACCTTTCCTCGCTTAGAAATTTCAATTTCTGTTTTTAGGGTGATATTTTAACCTTTCTTGGATATTTTGTTGGTCTGGATTTATACCACTACTTTATGTAGTCAGAGGTATGATACACGTATGACAATTGTATCGAACTCTAGAATTTTAAACGATGGCTGTGCGTTGTTTTTGCCACATCCGAAGAAACCTGTTGAATTAACTACCTATCTTTAAGAATGTCTATGCTTTAAATTTGTTCTTTATATTCAGGGTTACTCGTAAACTCGTAAACGGGATAAAAAGTTACTCTTATCTTATCCATATTTTCTTCTAACATTGTCTGATTATTTCATTTAAAACCATTGCATATATAAGCCTTATGTCGCCTCTCTGTTGATGTTACCAACATTCCCTGCCATCGAGTGCAAGCGCTTGACTGAAGGCGAATGCATCCAAACGGCAAAATTTATTTTAAAACATGCATTTCTATATAAGAGATAATCACTAATAATTATTTATTTAAACACGAAATTATAGCCTTTTTTACATTTTTTTTCAAATATCTGTAAATATACTCAACAAAAAAAGAAACGCATATTGTTTTATTCGTGAAAGAAATTTTTTAAATGTACATGAAACAACTATTTTTTTATATCATTGGATACCTGTGACCTATTTAAAAGACAACATGGGGTTTTAAAACCCTAGTGTTGAATTATCTCTCTTGATTAAACATGTTTATGAAAGTAGTGTTTTTGATGATTTCTTCTAAATCAGATGTCTATTTTCATTGATATTTTGGATTTAGAGAAACTTTTAACCCTTCTATTAAACCCATATTTAAGATTTTATTGCAGTGTTAATACTGCAATGCCACGCCCAAACAAAGATGAATAAAACCAGGCTAACGATGATACTAAATGGAGCTACGCAACAGGAAGTTGCAACTGTATTTGAAATAAATCAATGGGCTTTGCAACCTTAAAACAAACATCTGAAGACCACTATCTGGCCATCCGCAGGTAATCACAACCAGGCAGGACCGTCAGACACCCCCCCCCCCTTCATCACTTCATGCGAATCAGAACTTGCTGTAAAAAACTGCTGCTACAATTGCTGGATGAAAAAATCAGCATAAAAATGCATAAATTGTTCGAATGAGACTGAAATGAGATGATATTCCCCCGCAATATCCGTACATTGGAAACCCACTAGCACTGATACTTTGCACAGTACATATTGTTATGCCCCTTGAATTGGTTTGCAATGAAAATGACCTCAACTTGACTTTTCAATTTGCAACATTGCTTTTCATCACAACAAACTCTAAAATCGCTTATATTATATAAGGTTTAAACTGAAATCTTAGAATTTCATATTATTCTGATTATGCGTTTCTTTTTTTGTTCAGTATAGTTATTTTAGCTCTATTTCCCTGAATGGATCAATCAGAACGGAGCAACTGTCATGACGTCAAACCTAATTATGACCTCATTACAATATTAATTCCATGTGTAGCCTTTACCGTGCTGCATTGTCAACTGATTTTACCGTTTTTTTTTCCAATCATGACAGGAAATACACGCATAGGGCTTATGTCATGTCGGCAGGGAGATGCTCACTCATTCATTGAACTATATTCCATCTCTGATGTTTTAGATGTCCTTGTCTGCTCTGGTACTATTTTGTGTTTTGAGCTTAAATACTGTTTGATATCTAAATAAAAATCATTATTTTTTAATAGTTATAAAAAATATACGCTGAATATTAATCCTTTCGTTAAACAAAATAATATTTTGAATTTATAATTTTAAGTTTTCACCGTCTTGTTTGTTTGATATGTTCAGTTTTCCTAAAATCGATCTGAATTCAAGATTGCAAGTTAATCCACAAATGAAGATTGTGAAAAGGATAATTTTCTATTGTCTTTTTAAAATTTCGAGAGGGGAGGTATAGAAACTTAGATAGAAAAGATAGAAAATGTGACATATGTATGTCAGGTGAGATAGAGGACGAATTTCATTTCGTATTAACCCTTTCTCTACCGGCATATTTTAAGCGTTTTTTTTTTGCAGACCTTTTGACATATCCTTATAAATTAGTTCATAACTTTTTTATTCTCAGAGTAATCTAGACATTATGCACACCATTTTGTAGGTAATTTTCTGGCAATTATATTACATAACGACAAAGACCTTGCTGGTGAAAATTGAGGTCAAAGGTCAAATTAATGCAGAATTTTACTCCATATTTTGACACATTTTAATCTTAAGGATATGTGAACCTGACGTTTTTGAATCCACCGCGCAACTCGAACTGCGGAAGATGGGAACGGTCAATGTCGTGATCATAGAACATATAATTTTGCTAAAACACAATATTAAAGGATTTAACAGCGATCACATAGTAAAATAAAGCCAATTTAAATCAAAATTCCATGAATTTTATTAATTTCGGCTGTTTGTCTGTTCCAACCCTGATAATTTATGACATTACACCCTGGCCGTTTTGCGACGTCATGTTTTGTAGAGAAGGATATGGAAATAACGAACAGTATTCAATCTCAACGTCCATTAAACAAATATACAAAATAAGAGCAGAGCAAACACGGACCTCCGAAACATCAGAGGTGGGATCAGGTGCCATGGAGGAGTGAGCATCCCCTGCCGACCGGTCACACCCGCCGTGTGCTCGTTGTCATTATCAGGACGCAACGATACATTTGCAAGGAAAAAAGCAGTTTGTACGCCGTAAATAGATTATACGGTTATATGTAGACGAAAATATACAGATTGTTGCCGTTCGGTTTCATGTAACAACTGTGCAAGCGATGTCACCTCGAATGCAGTTCCACGATGTACATGTACATGTACTTCATTGTTTTTCACGTAAGTAAAAGTAGGTCTAAACTAACAGCAGAATGAACATACACCAAACAGATGGATAACAGGAGTTTACCTGACACCTTATAGGGTCATTTATTTATTATTAGGTTGTAATTTATAGCATCAACAATGATTCGATTATTACAGAAAACAGAAATTTGCACAATTTTCACAGATACTGAGATAGGCCTAGATGCAATAAAAATACACGGCTTTAAAATAGTCTGAAATAATTTTTATAAGTTATTTATTGGATTTACTTTTTGTTTACCAGTGTCAAATTACCAAATTAGGGAAATACTGAAATAGCAATTTGCTGGCCAAGTAACCAAATTACATTATAGACAAATCAGTTTGACATACATAATATGTATTTACACCACCTCTGTTGATTATTCAACAAAATCCTGACTTATGATTGGTTGGAGTCTGTCACGCGAAGGAGGTACAATGTAGATTATTTATGCCCAGTCAATTGTAAATCAATACCAGGTCGATGTAAAATTATTCTGGAACACTTTGAACAACTCAAATTCACAAGTGTAATATTTTCATTGTTTGCAGTTGACAATGTTAAATTTATAAGTGGAGTAATTATGATAGAAACATTTCCTTCTTTACTGAAAACATATAACACGTACTGTTTAGTTCATTATTTTAGCACGAACACATTACAAAACAAATACAACATGATGTCATAATATGCACAATATAAGCGTGATGAAGCATGTAGCAGAGAAAAGCATTTATAAACCACAGAAAATGCATAAATGTTTTATCCGTGGGGTAAATCCGTTACATAGTTTTTTAGTGACAGAGTACGGGATGATACCTAGTAAGTAGACTCGACTCTGCCTCGCCAGGCATGAAATTTACTAAGCAGGTATCATCCCGTACCCTGTCACTAAAACACTATGTAATTTATAGTCTGTGCAGTGCAAGATTTGCCTTATTATAACATGTATAAAAAGATGTACTATTGAAGATATGGCATTTCATTGTTAAATAGACGTTATCAAAAGGTGTTTATAAATTGTTGACCAATATATTCTTGCAAAATTAAATAATTTTGTAATTGATTTTTTATTTGAACAGGTAAAGAGAAGGAAAAGAATCCACACATATCAGCAGTTAATATCTTCTACCTACTCAACTCTAGATAGATGTGCCTGATGTATGAAAAGATCTCTGTGTTTTGCAAACACTAGAATGGGTAGGAGTGAATGAAAAAAAATTTTTTTTACGATTAAAAAATGAGGGAGTGATCATTCATTTGATTCTGATTGTGGTGGCGTGAACTGTGAAGGGGGTGTATTTAATTTTTTGCTTTTGATTATATAATGCACAGAATATGAAATGTCAGATTAATTTTTTCCAAGATCACAAGAGACAAATTATGACAGATTACAGTCTTTCGTTTCACTAAAAAATTATATGCGAGGGGAAAAAATCTTCATTGTATGTATATATTTCAGTTTAAATATTCTATGTCAGATTAATCCCAATATCTATTCTCAGAATCAAATGGTCCTCCCTTTACATGATGAGACTGTATAAACTGTGTTCCTCTGCTGTAGTAGATCCCGAAGAGATAAGTGCCAAAAGTATCGAATATAGGTTTAAAGCTGCAACCGTTCACCAGCAAGTGGTAGTGTCTTCAAATGAGTGAAAAAAATTCTTGAGAGGGACATTACACAACATATAAACAAAGCAAAGGCTGAACTATTTGCTTCAGAAAAGACCTACACCTACAGTGATCATTATTTGAACAAAGTATGTGACCAAAAAAGCTTGCGGTTGAAAGGCAAAGAAAAGAATTCATTATGACAGGAAAGCTAGCTTTTATAGAACAGACTGTACATGCATGTAGAAACCATTGTCAAGGTTTAAGAAATAATTCTGTTTGACTAGGACAAAAGTTCTCTTTTTTGATAAGTGTTTTATTTTTTACTGGTGTCCAATATCTCAATATGTTGTACATTTCATTTCAATATTAATTACATTGGCCTGAAATATGTCATTGTAATGTCAGTCTTATTGTCTAGCCTTTTTCTGTTCATATAAACCTTATTGCATGAAATAGACTATGAAATATAGGACATCAAGATGTGAATAATTATATAATCATTTTAAGGACTTAATGATGATTATTTTATTTATAATACTTATTTAAACATGTTACAGCAAAATTTATTTATTCCGAACACGGATATAGCAAATCCATGGATATAGCGAGTTTTTTTTAGATCCTCAGCTATAGTAATTTAATGAATTTGTTACATGGATATAACAAATTGTGGATATAGCTAAGTAATTTTATGGGTCTTAATAACTTAATTAAAACCGAGTTTTAATGTATATATTTAAAATTAAACTGAATAATTTCTTTATTGATTTTTAGCCATCATCACATACAAATGTGCTTTAAGTCAGATTTTGGAAAAAGTCAGAGGAAATTCAGATTATCATATCTTTTTTTTTCCAATACATGTACAAACCAATTTTATACATGTACCTCATTCACAAAACTAAACATCACTTCTTTAAAATGGAAATGAAAAACCAAATTTCTAATTATATCAAGTGGGATTTTATTACATTTTTTATAGTCAAGGTTGAGGAAAAAATAGTAAAATTTTAAGAGGCCAGAGGAAATTCAGACTAAATATGTGTTTTTTAGTTACTTGGTGTACAAAAAGAATAAGAATGTATGAAGTTGAATTTTTATTTTAACATTTTTTATATTCAAAATTAAACTAAATATTTTTTTGATTGATTTTTCAGCAATTATTATAGTTAAATATACTTTAAAGGTCATTTTTTTAAAAAGGCCAGAGGAAATTCAGATTATTATATCTATTTTTCCAATTCATGTATATACCAATTTTTTCCAGCTTTCACAAAGCTAAACATCTCTTCTTGAAAATGGAATTGAAAAACTAAATTTCCATTTATATCAATTGTGATTTTATAAGATTTTTACAGTGAAGATTGAGTAAAAATAGGCAATTTTTAAGAGGTCAGAGGAAATTCAGACTGTAATTATGCGCATACTAGATACTTTATCTATTAAAAAGAATATGCATGTATGACTTTTAATTTTATTTTGACACATTATTTATTTAGAATTAAACTAAATAATTGTTTGATTGATATTTTAGCAATTTTTACAGATAAATGTGCTTTACGGTCAGTTTTTGAAAGAAGGCCAGAGGAAATTCAGATTATCATATCGTTTTATCCAATTCATGTACATACCAATTTTTTCCCTGTTTCACATAGCTAAACATCTTTTCTTTAAAATGAAATAAAAAAATAAAATTTCCAATTATATTAAGTGTGATTTTCTTACATTTTTAATATTCAAGGTTAAGAAAAAATAGGCAATTTTTTAGAAGGCAGAGGAAATTCGGACTGTAATTATGTGCTTATTAGATATTATTTTTATTGGAAAAAATAAGAATAGTATTTTTATGCACCAATCTTTTACATTATGGCAAATAAATTAATTTGAACAGCAATTAATAATTTTTTTATGACTTTCTTTAATTTTTGTTTAATTTTCTAACTGGCTTTAAACTTTGAAAACATGGTCATCTTCTGGGACTGTTGCCATGGAAACGAACTCATGTTCAATATCAAAATTGTTGTTCTTTGATCAAGGAACTTGTCCTCTATCTGTTGATACCCATTTTATAATTTTCCAATTTCTTTTTTATCAGGTTCACATATCCTTAAAGATATTTTTTTACAGTGATCTACATTATCCTTTACTACTTCAATCACATTAACTCTTTTTTTTTCAATTCTGCAAACAACGACTTTAAAGAGGTTGCTAAGCAACGGAGTACTTTTCAATTTTCAGGCAGTATTTCTTGTTTTTTGCTCATCCAACACATATTTAAGCATTCAATTCCATTTTAAAGTCGAATTTGGGGTAATGATACTAAACAAAATATACATCAGATACTTTTCTTAAAGTTTGACCTCATTTGATTCATTTTATTGGAGGTCAAAGGTCAAATAAGTGCACAATTTTAGAAATCTTTTGTTTCAATTGATACCAAAAAAATCTGAATGTACTTTTTGTAAGGCATCATACTGATTTGAAATATCCACATATTTTTTTTTTTGTTCTAATTTGTGTGAAATGACATTTAAATGGTTGCTAAGCAACAATATTCATTTTTTTCCCAGCTTTATATGTTTCTTATTTCTTATTCTAGACAGTTTTCCATGGTATCGTATGTAAGATATAAGATCAGAAATAGTGTATAAAACATCCAACAAATAATTGTTTTAGGTATTGATCCTGACAGTTCTGTTCTTTCTAGGTCAAGGTCATATCAGTACAGAAATCTGTTTAAATTGTAAGTACATATAAAATTTGAAATGCTGCAATTATTATTGACATATTGTCCTATATCTGAAACATGAAATTGTAAGCAACAAAGTCAACAGAGATGTCACAAATGTTGATATTTTTGTAGTGTTTTTTTTTTTTTTTTTTCACATCTTGGTTGTCAAATCTGTTTTAAGTAAACAGGAACAAAATTTGAAGATGTGTTCTGGAGTATTTCAATCTTAGTGACACGTTCTATAAAAAGAAGCACATTAAGAAAAGATGTATTGCAACCAGTATCATTTTTTATGCAACAACGGAGTTCTCATTTTGTCATTTTCAAAAACTAAGTCAAACACATTTTTTGTCACCCTGAATACATTTATGAAGAAATTACAAGAATTATTTTACATTTTCAAGTCTTTACTGGGTCACTTGTTAGAACCAGTTTTGTTATATAATAAGCTGCATATAAAGAAAAGAATGACAAGCATAGAACTTTGAATCTTTTAAATAAGTGACTTCTGCCAGTGGTTTCTATTTGCTTCTCTTCTCTCAAACCCTCGACTTTTCATGCTGTCAAGTCAGAAATTCTTTTATCACATGATAATAATCTTCAATCACTACTTGCATCATTGATGGAAATAAAGAGCATTCCTTAAAAGTGACGTATCTGGCAAAGAATATTTAACAAGCAGATAGGCTTATTTGTTGGTAAGTTTGCAGGTCTATATCTGTAACTTTATATTCCAGATTACATTATATGCACATTATATTCATGTTGAATGATCATTCTAACATCTCTCTGAAAGACGGAGGGAACTCTTTTGATTTGATCAAGGCATGATCATCTCTAAACGTATTCTGTCCAGGAACAAATTTCAAAAGAAGTTTAGCAAATTTTGTTATAATCAAATATTTATTTTTAATCAGATAATTAAGATCACAAAGAAATCTACAAATGACATTTTGATAAAACTTTCCTTTTAAGATATTGCTTAAAAGTAATTATAAAGTATATTTTATAATTATAATATACTCTGTATTATACATGTAAGGGATCTTTTCATGCCAGCATCTACTGCTACAGGGGACCTTAACTGGTTAATATAAATTTAATATATTTTTATAGTGTCTTATTAGAGGGACAGGTCTCCGTGTCTCAGAGTAAGATTAGAACTCACGATGCAAGGATCAACCCCTTACTTTGCGACTTTAGAGAAGAGGCTCTAACCACTGGGCCTGTCGGGCGACTCATGAACCTGGCAGTGTGGACAAATAGCCATCCAGTAAATGAGGAATTTTGACTGCAATAAAATTGACTTACTAATAGCTAAGCACTTATGTCCTCCACGTCATGGTCTTTTCTGTGTATGGTGGCCATTGGTGGGATTCTGAAGCCTTTGGACTACATGGACACTACACATGCCTAAAAAAATTATGTGTTTGTGTTACACGACATTTTTTTCAGAAGTAGTCAAGCTTCATTTTTTTAAATGGTACTTGGAGTTGGTTATCAAACCTTACCAAATCAATAATAACACAGAAGTCGAAGTATGATTTTAAAATGTTTCAAATTCAAGATTACTAGCATTCTTTTTGTAACTCTTTTGTTGAACGCGGATTAAAAATGTGTTTCATTTTTCTCAATATCCCAAAGCTTTATACAATCAGATGGAAATTATTCTCTTCTGAAAATTATAAAAACACTTTGTGGTTAGCATCATTATGAAACAGGAATCAAGATAAGCTCCGGGTCACGCATACATATCTATGTATCTTTGTTTCTATAATCTGTTCAAGTAGATTTCCTTCGAAAACAGGCAAATATAGAATAAGTATAAATGCATGTCATTTATCTTGTAAGTGATAAAAGGGAGTCTTTCATAAACATGTCACTGAGGTAAAATTACTTGCTGTGCTAAGTGACCCCGATTATACACTATGTGACAATAAATGTCTTCACAAAACACAAGCCAGGATGCAAGAAGACTAGCGAGATTATGCAATAAATATGACAAAATAACAGGACAGGCACCTTATTGTAAACGTTTATCTTAACTTAATATGACAACTTATTTTATTTGTAGGAAAAGATTATAAATTAAATTTAGAACTGTGTATATGTCTACTTGTATTCAAACTTGTAAAAAAAATTATAATGATTACCAAAAACATGCCTAGAATAAGTGTAACAGACCCGTTCCTTCCCTAATTAATGTCTTATAATATTGCCTGATTTTCCATTATTTCATAATTGTAGAATTTTCTGCTCAAGATTAAACCATACACTAAAGGCGTACAAATATCAAATGATGAAGCATACGAAGATAAAGAACAGTATTCAAGTACAAAATGTGTATAATACGATATAAAATAGAAGCAGAGCAAACATGGATCTCCAAAGAATCAGAGGTCGGATCAGGGGCTATAGAGAAATGAGCATCCCCTGCTGACCGGTCACACCCTCAGTGTGCCCCTTGTCATTATTTGGAAAAAAAAACAAAAAGAAATCTGTGAACAATTCAGTCTGTAAATAAAGGACTTATAATCTGGAAATGTCAGTCAGCTTTTGTCTCAATAATCATTGGTTAAAATTTAAACTTCCCCGTTTAGTCTTTTATATATATAGTTGTGGCTATATTCCAGAAACAGTTCATTCCAGAATCGCTTTGGCCAAGACAACAACAAGAAAGTTAAATCATGGCAATGGTGAGGGCATCGCTCCTTGTGACTGGCTTCCTGTGTATAAGTTCCCAGTACATTTATCTAAATCAAAAAGATGACTGTAGTCTGTGCCAGTCATGGAGAGGTAAAAGATCGAATTCAAGGACTTCTGAAGCAACATTGAGAATTCAAAAATCCGTAGATTCCTTCATGCAGATGGTGAAGAGACTGAATGAAAATATGACCAGGATCCATAAAGATATTCAAGTTGTCAAGAAAGGTAAATCTCCCCCCAATCTCTCAATCTCTTGAATTTGGTTTGTTTATTCACTGATATATGATTATTACAATGTTATATATACATTGTATCTCCCATCCTCCCCAATCTCTTAGTTTTGGTTTTTGTTTTCAATTACCTGGTAAATGATTATTACAGTGTTATATTTGTCTTTTACATTCAGAATTGAATTTAGATGTTGTGGATTGTCAGGATATCTCTATCACTGGACACCAACAGTCTGGGGAATATACGATCTATCCATTTGGTATTCAGAGTCCAGTAAACGTATATTGTGACATGGTTACAGAACGAGGAGGGTGGACAGTAAGATTTATCTCTCTCTCTCTATTTCACTCTCTCTCTCTCAAAATTCATAAATAAATAATATATTTATATATACATATAACATATGCAAAGAACCAAAAGCCGAATGTTATTTAAGAAATAAAGTCCACGTTTTCGTGAATGTTGCAGTATAACCTCCGAGGTCGAGAAATGTTGTTTGAAATATAAAAGCCGAGAGGTTAGCCGAGGCTTTTATATTTCAAACAACATTTCGAGACCGAGGAGGTATTCTGCATCATTCACGACAACAAGGACTTTATTTCTATTCTACCACGGACGATTAATTCGGCCGATTGTTTCCTCTATAGAGAAACGAATTAGGTCACCATGTCTCGATTACGCTGTTCTATTTAACACCGAAGGGAAAATTTGTTGAATTACATGTACCTATATATGGAATGCAGATATTTGAGCTTTCCTTGCATTAAAAACAGTCTTGTTTAATTACAAATTGTTCGTAATATGTATTGATCAGTTAAAATGAATATACAAAAACAAAATCATGTTCTTGTTTTACTGCTAAAATCACGTTGTTTAATGTGTTGGGAGGTCCGTGGAATAGCCCCGCTTAGCTATAAAAACCGACATTCATCAGCAACTTGATGCAATTTACAGTGTTTATACTGCAAAGGACGACACATCAATGCGGTCTAATCAAGTATTTCATTCTACAGCCAAACATGCATTTGTATTGTCCAGATTTGATACGTGTTTCTGATCTGATAATTTTTTGATGACGTTCGTGGTCTATTGGAGAATAATGTCCGGTTATACGTGGTCTATTGGAGAATAATGTCCGGCGGTTCCTTTGAAGTTTTTCAATAACCGTGGTAGAATTAATAATAGCGAGCGCAGTAAGCATCCCGAAGTTTCGCAAAGTGTAAGAACAGAAAAATTCGGAATGAAATATGTACATACGTCAGGCAAATATTCCCCTGAAATATCCCCAGAATTCCTTTGCTACCCAACGCCCTTTGGTCGAAAAATAATAACTAAATAATAACGTAAATCATACAAGGCTTTCAGTTTGTAGAATCTTTAAAAGACACAAAATTTCTCTGCAATATCATTCAACAAAAATTGCACTAGTTCTATGTGTCAACTAGACTCTCGACCGTCTCAGTAAGCTCCAACGTCACAGATAGTCCAGATGTCTCGTACGGCTTGATGTTTGAAGTTGCTGATCAATTTTTCAAGTTTTTTTTTATAACACAAGTGTGCTCGCCCTAACAGTCACGCCATAAACATATTACTTATAACTTTATCAGCTAATGCAATTATTCTTTGAATGTCATATCTTTATATGTTTAAATTGACCAGTTTCAATGTTCAGGGGGAAAAAACTATATAAAAACTAAAGGTATATGATTAAAAAATGCTTTTTCCTGACGACTTTAAATCAAAATGCTGGCTTCTGTGAAAGGCCAAAGGAAGTGGGGAGAAGCAGTAGTTTATATATAAATCAATTGTAGATTTATTGCCGTATCTAAACAAGTTCTCCTTACATGCCCAATAAAAGATGATCATTGAAAATGTGGAAAATACGTCATTTAAACGTCATACATTTAACTAGAAATAGGAGATCAAAGGGCTGAATGCTTTTATTTTGAAGTCATTTACGTAAAAAGCCATGTAAGTTCAATCTTATGAGCAAAAATTCGCGCTCACATTGACAAGCGGAATAAGCTGCAGAAACAAAAGTGTTATATGGATTAATATTTAAGTTTTAGACAATAATGCTACTGATCCCATGATTTACATTTGTCTAATGTACGGTGCAAGATTTTCTGCCCAGGATTAGGAATATTATTCTGTAAATCCCTGCATAGGTAAAACAATATACTTTCTTTCCTGTTTCCAACCTGTACATTTTATGTGCCTTTTAACCCTTTATAATTTTATCTCTGCAGACTAATACATGTAGAATCCTTTTTTATTTCCTGCCATCTGACAAAAGATTCAGAACTAGATTTTTTTGGAGGGGGATGTTTAAGTAGACGCCCATCAAGGGTTGGGAAGTGGGTAAAATTTACAGGTTGATAATAGGGTATATTTAACATATGGGAACACAAGGTAGTTGATTGTGCAATGCTAAAATGAAGAAAAATACACCCTCAAAGTTGGCTGAAAAACGTCGAGAAATTCTCAACATCTTACTTTACGGGATCTGATGCGTTTTCAGAAAACACTCAAAATTAAATTATAACGCCACAGTTTCTGTAGCCAGAAGTTATTAGCTGCTGTGAAGACGTTTCAATTTTAATTGTGTCTTAGACAAAAGTAACGGATATTGTTAATGACAGAAACACAATGTAGATAATGTGCAAAATTCAACTGAACAATGCAATTTGTAGAGCAGAGGAAACTGGGACATCTAACAAAATCATAGATGGGATAAGGTGTCATGGAGGAGAATCCGCTTCCGACCAGTCACATCCGCCATTTACTTCTTGTCTTTATAGTGAAATCACAAACAAAAAACGTCAAAAATCAGAGATTTATTAAATGGTCTAACAATAAGAATATTGATTCTGAAATTATTAACTCTCCTTTATCAGTAAATAATTATTTACTCTACATATGGCAATAGTATAATTCAATTATATTGGTTTTACCAATTTGAAAAAAAAAATATTAGTGGGCATTTAACTTAAACACTGTTAAAAGTAATTGTATTTACTGACAAGGTCATTGAATAATTTATTCAATACTGTTTTCAGTTGTATTGCTTAAATTATCTATGTTCAGGTAAACTGATGAACAGGAACATTAAAAAGATTATTGAAAAGTTTTGATCTCATTGTTTATTCTTCCACGCACTTTGCACTATGATTAATAGTTTTATATTTTCTGCTCTATACAACTGTTACCAACTAAATGGGAATAAAAGTTTTGTCATTGTCACTGTCTAGCCGCAGATCTGTAGCTGTACAAAAAAAAATGACAGAACCAGAGATCTACAGGGCCATTTATACAAAGAGTGTTTATTTACTATGCACAATAAGTTGCGCTCGCATCCGTATAAATTCTCCAACATCTTGCATCAGCTGCAGGAAAGCTCGGATTCAAAATATTTCATAGACCCAATCAACTACCCTCGTCGTATCAAATTCCTTTGAAATAGAAATTTTTAGATCGCCCATATCAGCTACAGAACGCCTCTTGACAACCGAGTTCACTTCGAAATCTCGGTTTTTTGATACTTGACAAAGTGAAATAACTATCTCGTGATTTCACATGTTTACAATACCAACAAACACATGTCCATGGCGATTTCGATTCATATCGTATAAAAAATGACAAATCATTTTACTTGTTGTTCTTTTTTAAAGAAATTTGGCAACAGGCACGATGAAACTTTGCAAAAACTTTTATACTGTTTTTGCATTCTAACCTCGTTTGAAAACAAGTTCCACAATCATTAGGCTAGAACTTGTGACATAATTAACTAGCTTTGACATTCACTCAGATTTTCTCAGATTAAAATCGAAATATTGTTCGAGGAGGTAAAGTAAAACATAGCCTTTTCATTCCCTGTACATAATCTTCCATTATTAAAGGTACATGTTCCTTTAATTAATTGAAGATGTTTTGATTCTTTAAATCTACATAAAAAAAAAAAATAATTGATGCTTGCACATAATCAGCCAGACTCTCATATATTGCCTTAAGGTAAGTCGCGGGTTTACTGCATAAAAATTCTTACGAGAAAACATATCCTGAAAATTTGATATAATGTTCCTGAGAATTTACTGTGTATTAACTGCAATTTTTATAAAATTTGCCTACGTAGTTTTAATGCTATATTACCTTAAACGCGGTATTATTATTAGTACATTTTTAACGCTTTACTATTGAAATATATGGCAAAATGACGTTTTTAAGCCAATTTTGTGAAAATAGTTTCTTTTAAAAAGGTTGGATAACTTTTTAAAGACGTTCCCTTTTATATTGCTGAAATGTTGCATTTATGGCGCTATTTATGTCTACAACGTCATTTGTTGTACGTTGTAACGTTTACCGTATGAATATAAATATTCTGATAAACGCAAAATTTAATTTTATTCCTCATTTAACTTATTGCGAAAATATATTAGGATGACCAGCATCTTATTTTCACTATTATTGTGAAAATCATATTCTAATCACAGAGTCGGAATAAAGGGTATAAACATTCCTTGTGCATGAGAATTAACATGCATCGACAACACCGCGAGTGATAAAATATACAGGTAAGTTCCTGTATTTTTAGGAAATTCATGGTGGAAAAGATTTCAGGCATAACACATAAATTTGATCACTTTATTAAAAAACGGTAAAGAAAAAACTTCCAGATACTGGGTAATTAGCCGGGGGGTGGGGGGCAATTTCCTTTATATATATATATTAGACGCAAGCTAGTATAGGGGCCTTACTCTTTATCAATTCGAATTCTCTAAATCAAAGAACAAAGACCATGTTTCGTCATATTGGCCCTGTGATTTCTCAATTTTCAAAGTAGAATGAATAGAAATAAAATTATTATCAATGGTTTATCCACTGTTGATACTATCCCAACACACAAAATTTTTTTCCGCCAAAATAGAATTTTGAATAGGAGACAAAACCGATAATGGACGGTTTTTTTGCAGAAATTCTCTACTTTTTCTATTTTAGTCATGTTTTTCACACACAGCGCAACCTCTGATCTAAAATGTAACAACATTCCATTAAATCACTTTAATAAAGAAACAAAACTGTAGATAGATTTTTTAGATCAGATTGTGTGCTGTTGATGAAAATCAACTTTAAACAAAAGCAAGGAGCAATCCGGAATTATTTATTTTCGTGAAGATTTCATTTATTTCAAGAGTTGTGTTGCTTTAAAAAATAAAAATAAAATAGCTAAGCGCAAACAAGATATTTAAAAAAAAATCAGCTGAAATTAAAACCACTTTGTGCTTTTATTAATTATTTCTTAATTAGATCGGGCGCGTTTGCTCACGTCAATTAAGCTCATTTACATACGTAAACAAATAAACCAGAAGTTTGTCGGTAAATAATTATACACCAAGTCTTCAGAAAATAATGTCCTCCAGAAAGAAAGAAAAAAAAATTCTATTGGAGGTAAGTAATTTGATTTTTTTTTTAAATATTGAATTGAGAGATCAAAGACATTTTTTTTCTTCAGAGGTAGACTTTAGCTAAAAATGTGTCGTCTGCAGACTGGTGATTCATTGTAAACACAGAAAAAAGTACACTTTCATATATTTTGCACGCTTTAATGCGCTGAAAATTATAACTTTATTTTCTTCTTATGGTTTACACTTTAGTTAAAAATAATGAACCGCAAATAAATCGGTTTTATAACCCTAGCCTAGGTCGCATGCAGACTGTAGATCTATAAAACTACGAAACCCTATCAGATCCTTGTAAATATAACACATATACAATATTTCTAGGTATGTAATGTAAACAAAAAATATGACAGGGAATAAATCAAACAAAATAACACACAATTGATATTCTTGGATCATTTATTACCAAAAACCACAAACTTATTAGTTTGTTACATTCAAATTATTCTACTTTGAAACACATAAACACCTCTCGGCGGATGGCATTTTATTATAGTAAGTCAAATATTTAATTGATTTTGATACCATTTTCGTGTATACCACGCTCAGAAATATGCTCGGAGAAAACATGAGTTAATGAGAAGTCAGAGTTAATGCACGTGTACAGAGGTTAACAAATATTAGGACAGCGAGAAATTAAAACATTAATTATATATTTGGTGCTTTGGGACATGTAAATAAAAAAGGTAATGTTTTAAAGTTTTATTTGAGTTATTGATAGTGTTGTATAAAATTTGGAAAAAAAATGAATCTCCCATATATTATGCTTGGAAATGACTTTTATCCAACTCATATGTTTTATCCCTTCCCCAAGGCTCAGGTATAAGAAAAACTCACATCTTGATTAACAATCGTATAGAACTACAGATAATGAGACAACCCATATGTATATAAAATTTTACCCCCATTGTTAAGCTCCTAAATTGAATAAGACGTTTTACCTTATATCTTCACAGTTATGACTCTTTTTAAGAATCCCGGTTACTTGAAACAATATGTTAAAAGCAGGCTTAGGTTAACAACAAAGATGAAAACATAAATTGTATAAAAATGATATAGTCAGAATTATACTGTTCCGGTTTTTTTTAAAGTTAGTAGTAAAGCATTGTGCTTTATTACACCGCAATGTTCCAGCGTGGTAAACTGAGTTTTTTCAAATTCCATATGAATCATGATAATGTATAAATGGTATTAAATGTCTTGTTACTCTCTTGTTGAATTTCTGTCAAAGGGGAACGGATATTAAATGGTTGATTGATCGTATATTGTTCAACGTCCCTCTCGAGAATTTTTCATAATTATCATAATTATCAAAAGTATATGTTTGCACAATAATCATATATCAATTTGGTGATATATTGAAATGTAAATATTAAAAGAGTATCCAAAAAGGTTTCAAATGATGTACTAAAGTGCACTCATTTTTTGAGTTGGTATTCTAGATTTTAGCAGTCATTTTAAATGTTTTCTTTACAGATTTTGTAAAGATATGTCTGGTTTAAAAACATAAATTTTAACATCTATAATCGATACAATGACGTTGTCAGCAAAAACAATTTATCCGTGAGTAAAATGATGACTAACTCTTTACATAATTAATGTTAGTCAAATATTTATACACTTTTTCCGTTATTTCACGATCATGGCAAGAAGCACGCGGCGAGTGTGATCGGTCGACAGGGGATTCTCACTCCTCTTTGGCACCTGATCATACCTTTGATGTTTGGGAGGTACGTTTATGCTCTGCTCCTATTTTGTATCTATGGTATAGTCGGTGAAACGATAATTTTTATATCATTATAAAGATTAAGTTTTAAGTGATCAGTTTGAATCCCTCATGCCAATGGTTAATATATTAAAACAGTTGCCAATATTATATATACTTCAGTAAACCTTAAATAGTTTTTATTTTTTTTTATAATTTTTCCTACAAACTGAATTTAATAGGTCATTTCATGTGTTTTAATTTAAAAATTAAAATAAGGACCTTCAGAGAGGACATTCATAATATTAATATAAAAATAGATAAGATAATCACTTTAGGTTTGTTTTACTGGAGAGCAATCGCCCAGCACCTTTATCTAAATAGTTGGTACCATAAAACCCAAAATAAAATATACAATTAAAACATGATCAAAGTTTACCACTAACAATGTTGAAAGAGCATTAGAAAAAGTAAAGAAAACGCTGTTAGAACCTATACAAATTAAAGGAAAGACTAGAAAACAACCTTTAAAATCCTTTTTAAAGCGTTTTAAAAAAACAGTGACATAATTAATGAGTATCATGCATATATAATGAGACAAATCTTCAATAATCATTTCAGTCAAAAAGATTAAGAATTGTGCTCTTTAGAAAGAAAAAGACCCAATTTGATTTTAAAAATGAGAGATAGAACAAAACAAGAAAGAAAATTTCATCTTTGAAATTTCAATTGCTGTTTATTCATGTATTTAAATATTAATATTAGCTGTTTTATCATAGTAAGCCATCTCTTTAATTGATTTCAATACCATTTTCGTGTATACTTATGCTCAGAAATGTGCTCGGAGAAACATGCGGTAATGAGAAGTCACCATGAGTGTTAAGTGATTTTTAAAAAAAGGGACAGTGAAAAATTAAAACATTAATTATATATTTGGTGCTTTGAGACATGTTAAATAAAAAAGAGAATGTTTTAAAGTTTCGTGTGATTTATTGATAGTGATGTATAAAACGTGGAATAAAATGAATCTCCCATATATTATACTTAGATATGACTTTTATCCAACTCATGTGTTTTATCCCTTCCCCAAGGCTCAGGTATAAAAAAGATTCACAAGTTTTGATTAACAATTGTATAGAAATACAGATAATGAGACAACCCATATGTATATAAAATGTAGTTCTTATTGTGAAGCTCTTTAATTGAATATAACGTTTTATCTTATATCTACAAAGTTATGACATTTTTTGAGAATCCCGGTTACTTGATATGACTTGTCAAAAGGAGGCTTAGGTTACCAAAAAAAAAGATGAAGACATAATTGTGAAAAAATGATATAGTAAATGAAATTTTACATGAATTGATCATATAGCACAGTTGTTTTTTCGTTTAGATTAATTAAAAGGAAAAAGAGTTGTGATTGGCTTCTCCACAGGAAAAGGTGAACAAACAGCATATCACTACGCGTGTATAGGGGCCGATGTACTAGTAACGGCACGAAGACTGAATATACTCAAAAAAGTAAACTTGTCTACATATATTAGTGACCAGAAGGATAATGAGCATTCTTCTCAGTCCCTTCTTCTTTAAGAAAAGAATACTGGTTAGTTTTTTATTTACGAAATTAAAATATATTAAATTAATATTTAAAAGATAAGTATTTATTATGATGAACCCTATATTGCCTCTCAAGTCTTGTAATCCATTTAGAGTAGAGAATGCTCTGCTGTTCATAAAGTATTCTATATATCAGAACTGATATTTGAAATATAAGCGATATTTGGGCTCGGATGGAAAATGTATGTATTTCAAGACAGTAACCATGTATTTTATATATGATACCTAGTGATTGCCCTAGATTTTGAATACTGTAACCCAACTATTATTCGTGTCAACTTTTATTCACGATTTGTCAGTTTGAAATCACCCTGTGACAATTAGTGTTTTCAACTGAGAAAAGGGTTTTCTAAAATACTTTGGCAAAATGATTGGTTCGCGTCGATTTTTATTCGTGAATTAAAATAGGTCACAATACTTGAGAATATTTCTCACACGTGAATAAAAGTTAATGTATGGTATACCTTATCAATTAACATTCAGGAGTTAAAGTAGGATGCGAAACTTGTGAAATTTTCTCGCACGCAAATAGAATTTAGTTTGCAGTATGCCTATTTATGTACTTATTTCACTTTAATCTATATTCATGAGATAAACTATGTGACAGAACTCTCGAAATTTTCACGCACGCATATTAAATTTAGTTTGCGTTATGACTATGTATGTACTGATTTTGCTTCAATTTCTATTCACCAGATAACCTAGGTGACAGAATATGCGAAATTTTCTCGCACACAAATAAAATTTAGTTTATGATGTCCCAGTATGTACTGATTTTCAGGCTGTCAATTATCTGTTTCAGGTCGTGGCTCGCTGTAAAGATCTCGGTCCGAAGGACGGCAATTATTTCTACAAAGCAGCAGATATGGTCAACATGTCGGCAACAAAAGAAGTTATACAGGTTTCAGATCTAAAGTACCTATATAATTCACCAATATCTTTTTTCAAATACCTTTAGCTATTTATCACTTTAGCATTGTTAGGCCAACCAAAAAATATGTTTGTTTACTGTTTATACAGGTTTCTATGGTGGCATATTTCTGCCCCTTGTGTGCAAGTTATTTTTCTATCAAATATGTCGACATGCAAGATAGTTATGTCAACATGCAAGATAAATATGTTGACATGCAAGAAAATTGCAATCAAATAAGTATTATTAAAAAATCTTCAAAAATCTCAAATATCGCCCACATGTGACATCCCTAACATGCTAAATGCTACTTATTTATGTTAACATGCAAGATAAATATGTTGACATGCAACTTATTTATGTTGACATGCAACTTATTTATGTTGACATGCAACTTATTTAATTTGTTTATACATGTCAAAAAGAAGAGTTGCAGATCTAATAAAAAAAAGCGCTAATGGAAGATGGCTTAAAGAATTTTAACATTTGTCACCAGTTTACAATAAAAAATTTAGATCAACAAAAATATGTATAAAAAAAAAAATAAAAATCAGAAATGTTTTGGTTGATTGTATAATCTATTGAAAGGAAAAGAGAAAGATTAAAGAAGACATTTCATTTCTTTTTTTTCAATTTTTTTTTTTATTATTTTGATTAGGAGGCCTAGCTATGACAGTCTTTGTGATATATATTATTTATTGTCTTCATTAGGAGGCGTACAACAAACTTGGAGGTATAGATATCCTTGTCCTGAACCACATACTGCCTATCCCCCTGGGTATGTGGGACGGGTCACCACAGAATCTGACCCTGACGGATAAAATCGTGGATGTCAACTTCAAGGCTTACGTCCACCTCACTTCTCACGCACTACCTCATCTCGTGGCGGCTAATGGCAGCCTCATAGTGGTCTCTTCACTGGCAGGTAAGAGTATCACCTCATCTCGTGGCAGCTAATGGCAGCCTCATAGTGGTCTCTTCACTGGCAGGTAAGAGTATCACCTCATCTCGTGGCAGCTCATGGCAGCCTCATAGTGGTCTCTTCACTGGCAGGTAAGAGTATCACCTCATCTTGTGGCAGCTAATGTCAGCCTCATAGTGGTGTCTTCACTGGCAGGTAAGGGTACTACCTCATGTGGTGGTTAATTTTTAATTTAATGTCTTCAATGCCAGGTAAGGGTCCAACCTCATGTGGTGTTGGCCGTATAGTGGTGTCTTTATTGACAGGTAAAGGTTCCACCTCCTCGCGTGACCTCTAAAAACCTGATGCCACCTTAAAAAAAATCCTTAATGCTAATTTACTGGCATGTAAAGAAATAATGGTTTGACAATTTGATAAATAGTTTTTCTATAGTAAGTAAAGGAACAATACAATTTGTCTTATTTCTAGGGAAGATAGGACAACCCTTCACTGCCGTTTACTCTGCTACTAAATTTGCGCTGGACGGATTTTTTGGTGCCCTGCGACAGGAATTTAAACTGAAGGGATGTGAGGTCTCCATCACCCTGTGTGTCATAGGACTCGTTGGTAAGCCACTCTGAAAAAAGTTAATGATTAAACAGGTTAAAATTTGACAGAAAAAGACTCTTCAACTTGAAATAAATTATGAAAGGAATAATGGACGTTGATGCCATTAATATTAACATGTTGCTGAAACTCAATGATGGCTATTTATTGCATTATCTTTTTAACTTTGACCTTCCCTTTGACCTTGACCTCTCCTTCCTAAAATCAAAGATGAAAATAATTTGAAGTTTTACTGAAACATTATAGTAACCAGCATAAATATTAACATAAAATGTCAGAATATGACAAGTTTTACTGTAATTAACTAGTCATATATACTTTATTTAAAAACAGGTACAGAGAATGCAATTCGTGGTCTCCGAGATTATGGCCAACACTTCCTTCTGGCCAAGTTACCAGCGCAAACGCCGAGTGACACCGCCCTGGCGATAATAAAAGGTGGTGCCAGGAGACAGAGAGAAATCTACCACCCGTACATTAGCATGAGGGTCATGACCTTTCTACGTGACTGGATACCAAATATTGTAGAGTATATAAACAGATCTATGTTTACCGTACCTCCGTAAAACATGGGTAAACTTAGGAAATAAATATTAGGATTGAGTCTAACAGGAGGGAGGGTGTAAAGTTAGGACCTAAAGTCAAGAAGGAATAAAATGGCAGCAGATTGTGAGTTCTGTAAAGCTGAAAAGCTGGGATGGCAAAAACTCAGATGATGAAGAAGAAAACAGAATAAATATATAGTAAGGTGTAAGACAAAGTTGTAGTCAGAGCTCGAGGCTTTAGAAGACTCAAAAGCGAGAAAATGAAAATACAAGGAGGATCAGAGAGGTGTGTGTGAAATAGTGTGTTTGTAGTTATTTTCATTTTGTGTGAATGGGTGATAACAAGGATATGAAGAGATTGGTGAATTGTAAGTTAAAATTTGTGATAAAGGCATTTATTTATGCAAAACTTTTTTTTAAAAAGTGAAAATAATTTCATTTAAAATACTGTTTATCAATTAATATTAATGGGAGCTTCATTTTCACAAATTTACACAAAAAAGTGTGCTTGTGGAAATTTAATTCTTGCATATAATAGTATATTGTTATTTCTAAAGATTTTAAAGAGCAATAACCAAAAATTTGCTAAAATAATTTTTTTGCTCAGAAAGAGTCAATGACTGTATTTATCTCATAAAAATAAGATGTGGTGAAAATATATTGACTTACAGCTAGTAGATACATTGTTCAATGAGCAAGGAATTTAGAGGTGACAACTTTTGTAATAAACAGTAGAGGAAGAATTAGCCATTGTTTGAATTACCTCTCTTGTCAAAACATTTTTTTTCACATAGAAATACTTCTATCAATAACTTGTGCATAATGAGTTTTTCACAGCAAGAGTTACTTCTCATTGACTTTGTAAAGGTATTCAAATTTATTTTTATTGCTAGAGAGTTCAGGAAAAGAAATAAGTTTGAAATAACATATTTTTTTTTTCTTTTTAAACATAAATGGCCAGATGAGCAAACCTATTTTAATAATATAAAGAGAGAGAGAGATACTCCAATTATGGCATGATATTGCAAAACATGAAGGCAAACTAACAGGAAATGAAATCAGTTTGAACATGGCATTATTGTTAAAAAAAAATTAAATGGTCAAATGGAAAAAAAATATATAAAAAGAGAGATTTAATCCAATTATGATGTGATGTTTCAATCCATGATGGCAAAATAATAGGAAAATCAAGAAACCTCCATATATGTCTTTATTTTATTATTATGTAAAATTTAAAGAAGATACAAGTGGCCCTTTTTTAGTTTTGAAAATACTGTTTGAAATGGCATGAATATTTTGCAGGGTTTTTTAAAGGATATCATTCACTTGTCTGCATAATTAAAGTTAGTTTAAGCACTTTAAATGTGTAGTTTTGTTAGTTTGATTTTGTTATTTAAGACCACAGATGTGTGTCATCTTGTTTAAGAACATTTTGGTATTCTGTGTTTGTTTCTTTTTTTTTCTACGTAAGTCCCACATAGAAAGGTCTTATTTTTCACTGTCAAGAAATGTGGGTTTACATACATTATATATTGTAAGGTCCTTTATATTTTGTCTGTCTTTTGGTTTTTTACTCTTTCTCTTTTATATTTGTATGTTTTTTTCTTCAAAATTGGTGCTCAGAATGTATGTTTAAAAAGTTATTGCACTTTCAAATAAAACTAAGATATTGATTATATTGCATATGGATAAAACATTACGATATCAGATGATTTTTTAAAATTATGTTCAAGTGTTAGTAACACAATAGTTGTACATAATCAAATGAAAAAAGGGTGAAAGTTGAGCTAATTTATTTATCTTCAGACAAATGAAAAATATTATTTTGGATCAAATGAACTAAAAAAATGAATATTTGAGTTCAGGTTTTAGTATATTACTAAATCATCATATGCATTCTAAAATAATTCATTTCCATCTTGATCATTGACATGGATAAAGTTGAGAAGTTATTAATTTTTAGAACTGGTATATAGTCCCATTTATATAAGTATTAGTTTTAGTATTATATTTATTTTTTGATAGAATCAGGGATAAACATTTGACATTAAATTATACATAGATGTCTTTTTTGTATGACTTGTTTTATTTTTCTTTAAAATAATTTCTCAATATTTAAAACAGAAGGTCAAACAGGTAAATATTCACACAGATACAAAGTAAAAAGGTTAGAAATAACATAGGTATAAAGTCACACAGATTCAAAGTTAAACAGGTAAATAATCACACAGGTAAATAACCCTTTAATATAATAGTTATTTATTTTTGTAAAATGTGCTTATAATTTTTTTCTGTTTAAGATATTTTGCAGTCTCAAAGTTTAGTATTGTATTTGTTTTTTGATAGAATCAGGGATGAACATTTGACCTTAAATTATACAAAGACGTCTTTTTTGTATGACTTGTTTTGTTTTTCTTTTGAAATAATTTCTCAATATTTAAAACAGAAAGTCAAGCAGGTAAGTAGTCAAACAGGTACAAAGTAAAACAGGTAAATAATCACACAGGTAAATTGTCAAACAGGTAAATAGTCACACAGATACAAAGTTAAACAGGTAAATAATTACACAGGTAAATTGTCACACAGGTAAATAGTCCTTTTAATATAATACTAATTTATATTTGTAAAATGTGCTTATAATTTTTTTTTATGCTTAAAATATATTGCAGTCTCAAAGTTCCTCAGATTTATTGTGTTTTCTTGATTGTGCAATAAAACACTTTTTTATATAATTTAAATAGTACAAACACAATAAAGCACTATAATTGCATACCGCTTTCCTTTTGTACATTAAAAACAAGATGTGCTTGTGTATATGTGAAACTCAGATATGCCCCCTGGCTGCTTAAAGCGAGGGTTTTCAAATTCATGTTAAGGTCAAAGGTAGAAAATTTTGGTTCCCTCAGAAAATTCCTGTCACAAGAACACCTGCAAAATATGAAAGTTCTCGGACTTAGATTTCAAAAGTTTAAGTTTTATAATGCATATGGAGGGTCAACCACTTGAGTCAAGGTCAAATATATTCAAACCAATTAAAATGTCTTCTCATCATGGATACACTTGCAACGTATGAAAGCCTTAGCATTATCTGTTTTTAAAATTTGTGGATTTGGTAAAGGTTTGGATGGTTTTGGTAAAGCTGGGTCAAACTTACAGGACAAAAGGTCAAATTTTAAAGTACCCTTTGTAGGTCTTGTGGCAAGGAATCACCTGTGAAATATGAGATCCATAGCCCCACCCACTCGAATGTTGTCATTATATCAGGGGTTCCTTTGTTGCATTACTGAATATTTAGTTCTGGAAATGCAAATTCGTTGCTTCTTCTGCTTTATCTCTGGATATATTATGTTTTCATTTTATCAAGATGGGACCAATCGCCCAAATGGGATAAAATTGTCCGTTTGGGATATAATATCTCACATGGACTTTAAATTTACAGTGCAAAAATTGAAAATTTTTAATTTGGCTATAAAAATCATAAATCCGCATCAGGACACTTAAAAAGGATTAACTTTTGGTAAGCAAGTTTTTCTGCAACCCTAACGTTTGTTAGATTGATCCCAAAGAAGTTAAGGAACTTCCAAGGGATCAATCTCGTAAATAACGGGCATACTGGCGAACTTGTCAACCAAAAGTTATTCCCATTTAAGTGCCCTGATGCGGATTTATGATATTTATAGCCAAAATTTAAAAAAAAATAATTTTTGCACTGTAAATTTATAGCCCATTTGGGATATTATATCCCACATGGGCTATTACACGTATATCCCATTTGGGAAATTGGTCCCAACCTGTTTATGGGCACTAGCTGGTTGAAAAAAAACGAACCAAATTCAATCATTAGAAAGTTGGTGCATGATTCTCTGGTGCCCTAAAGGCCTTTTGTTTTTCATGGCACTCTTTTAAAACGAGGTAAGTTATTAAGAAACAAGTTGCTGAAAAAGAATAGCAACAGAATCGTTTTAAGTCATATTTTCGAAAGTTCTGTAGTCCATTCAATGACCTCTTCAGCAAATGCATTTGTAAGTTCACCTGAGTTAATCAGGTATTGCTATCTCCGTACGTCGTCGTGTGTCGTCCATCATCAGTCGTCCATCGGTGTTCATATTTGAATTTGAATATTTTCAGCGTCTCCGCTGAAACAGTCAAACCAATTTCAGCCAATTTTACCCTATGACATTAATTGGTGAAAGTGTACAAATTTGTGAATTTCATTGTCCATGTTCCCCATGGGCCTGAGGGATGGGGCAAACACCACTTAAAGTAATGCAACCTTTAAAATTCATCTTTATTCCTGGACAGCAAACAAACATTTTGCATGACTGTATTAAGCATTGAATCCTTTACCAAACTGTGACATTCATGGCCTAAAAGTCAGCAGTTCTGGTGCTAGAGTTGGGCTCTATAGCGCATATGGTGCAAGTGAATATTTCCTTAAAAATCTCTTCTGCTTATTGGTTTTAACCCAATGCACTATGTAGATCTACAGAGTTATGATATGGAAGGATGCTTTTTTCAAATTTATGAATTTTGGGCCCTAACTGAGTCAGGGATTCTGGTGTAAGGGCGGATTATTGATTATGTGCCTTAATTCTTTGAAAATTTTCTCTTTTGTTCCGGGTTTTATGTCGATGCTTTAAATATATATTTGTAATGAGGAGAGATGCCTCTTCAAAATGATGAGTTTCATAGCCCCAGAGTCAGGGTACTAAGGAGGTGGTTTCTAATGATTATATACAGAAAATGAATTTATGCTTTGAATCCCCTCTTTGGAATTATTCAACCATTTATGAAGAGCAAAGGTGTGTTTTGGAAAATTTTGATATTCGAGGGTTATCCAAAAAGTTCGTGGACAGTGAAGCTTTTGTTAAAATTAATGGTTTCTATATATCTAATGTATATCAAAATATTTTCTTATGGAAATCCAAGTCAAGAAGATTTAATTTTTATTGATGGAACGTTACAGTTTTGGAAAAAAATGGGGGTCTTTAATGGTCGTGGATAGTGCGAATCGACCAGTATGACGTTACACCAATTTCATTAATTATTACGTCAAACATTTTGATTTTGATTTTTTGATACATGTTTATGGACAAACACATCATCTTCTTTATCATGTCCCATTGCAAAGTGCTGGCAATAATATTTATATAAAAATTTTAATTTATTTAATTTTCAAAATTAAAAACAATACACAATCATTTACAAGCGTCATCAATATAATTAATTCGTAAACGCAGACTACAATGTCCAGTCTGATGTTGTGCTAGGTTTATAACAATGTCAGGAATAGATATATCCCTTTTCATCAAATAACATGTGTTTTCAAATCCTTGTATTTGTCTCACACTCTATCAAAAATAGTATATATTATCATAACTTTGAGTTGTTTGAAGAAACATTTTCTCTCTGACGTCGTTTCAACCGTTTTTAAACATATTTTTTGATCGGACACTCTCCCCTTCGGACGGTCCATGTCACTTTGGCTGCCGATTTATTACTCATATTAGTTACGGTTTTTGTTTAGTATTTTCACTTTCTATATAGTCGTCGATACTGAAGATATCAAAATATGATTTGAGCCTTTAAATTTGAGTTCCATATAATTTTTATTAAGCTTTGACTTGTTTTATATTAAAAAATACTAGAAATAAGTAATTAATAACACTTAGCACTAGAACTTTCAGTAATAACTTTAATCCAAAAGCTTCATTTCAAAGTTTATGGTATTTTAACCTAGGTTCCTGTACACTATCTGCAACATTTAAAACCCTTGATTTAAAAAAAAGGTTACTAGTAGATTAATAAAAACAAAATCCATCGGACTTGGTTACACTTAAATATAATCATTTATTGTAACAGAAACGGCATTGTCCACGAACTTTTTATACAACACTGGGGTGTTGCCCCCGACTCTGTTGTTTCCCGTGGGGTGGAGCTCTACTGGTTATGCTGCATTTTTGTCTATGTAACTGTGATCTGCCTTTGAGTATTAAGTAATCAGAGTAAGCACGAGAAGTCTATAGTTATGATTAGCGATTGTATTTCTTTCAAAATTGAATGACCCCAACCTATTTTGTCTTTTCTGTTTTAAACTAGAGGCCATAAAATTCACAATTCTAATCACTGATTATTTGTTTGCTTTGATTAAACCTTTTTTTCCTTTTCAACATGCATACAACCTAAGGTCTTTATGTAATAACCTATGTATCCCAATTTGTAAAACAATGTCGTACTATAATAGTTTTATACCCTCAACCATACAACTTGGGGATAGTCTTAGTGAGGATGTTAAAATTCCCCTTCATTTTTATATATTGAAAGCAATGCTTCAAAAATTGGGGAGCCCTGTAGATACTTTAACTTTGGTAATAGAAAAGAAAAACATCTTGGTTTGTCAGTTGCGAAACAGTGCTAGCAATCTTAATGCGCTTTTTAAAAATAATTTTTTATCAAATATTCACTTATTTCAAGAGTGTGAAATTCATACATAATTCCATGCATGTCTTTTTCTAAATATTTGTATTATTTTTGAGCTGGGGCAGTATGTAAATAATGTGTATATAGTTTGAGGGTTGCCATTTTTCTTCACTATAATATTGATGAATAACACTTGATTGTAACTTTTAATTTACACTATAATCTAATTTACTATCATGCACATGTATTATTACTTACTTTTGTATCTTGACCTATTATGCAATGGGATGGTGTACCTAGGCCTTGCTTCTTGCCCAATCCTTATTGTATTATTCAATAAAAGATGTTTTAAGTAATCTTCTCAAGAACCATTACCATCGAGTCTATACCAAGTCTTAATTAAGTATAACATATCTATACCCAGTCTTCTTAATTCAGAATTACATCTCTTAAGTCTTTACCCACGCTTCTTAATTCAGAACTGCATATCTATATTACCCAGTCTCCTTAATTCAGAGTTACATCTCTATTACATATCTATACCCAGTATCTTAAGGGACAATATCCCTCTGCTCCACATTTCACGACTTTTTTTTTAAATTCCAAACATTGATTTTCAGCAACAACTATAACATTCAATTCAAATAAAAAATAGTTTGAAGCATGAAGCGTTGCTTACTTTTTCAGAAATAAATGATATGTCAAATCATGATTTGAAGAAAATTTGAGATGGTCACTAGAAAGACCAATTATTTTTAATCTCACAATTAAATTAGAAATATGAGGTATATATAAAAATAATATTTACTCTCATACCTATCTAATTCCCTTTAGAAAACATACTGGAGCGATGCTTTTTTAAATCAGAATATCAAATTGTTTTCTGTGCATGTAAAATAAAATGCATCCATAAGCAAGAGTTATCGTTCCATTATCGCCCTTGGAATTCTTTTTTAATGAAATAAAATATTAATTCAATGTTTCTAAACAATTCTGCGGCTTTTGATTCTGTACAATTAAAAGGCTTTCACGTTTAGAAATAGATTTTTTTTTCAATTTACACCGTTGAAAGGAACCGAGTGTAAATGTTTTAGGTAAACTATTCAAAATAATTTTTGAATAAACTAGCAATAGAACTACAAATCAACCTCTGAACGATGGGGTAGGTTTGCTTGAGTTAACAATAAAACGGTCGTTATGATAGAAATTTGTAAACTCTGTCATGATAAATTACTGAATTTCATGACAAAATATCTGCAGAAAGTTATCTTTCTTATCTGTAGAGTTATCTCTCTTATCAGAGTATCAATGAACCTTAAACTAAGAATTATATCTTGATACATAGTCTCCATAATTAAGAAGTACATCTTTCTATCGAGTTTTTTTTAATTCAGAATTTGAATCTCCTTAATTTAAAACTATGCATCTATGTCGATTCTCCTTAATTAATTAAGAGAGATTGATTTTAAAAAAATGTTTTATTCTCTTTATCTTCTGCATAACTTGATGTTCAGAGCAAAAATAAATAAATAATAATGACCAAATACCGGTATTTCAACATTTATTTCATTTGCGTAATAACTTGTTATTTATAATCACAAACGTGAAATATGCGTCTTCAGAAAAAGACAGAAAGAAGAGGATTTTGAATTATGTTTACAAATGAATCATTTTACGTTGTATGTCAGAATTATGGGAATATTTTTGTTGTCTCAAAAATAGAAGCTTATTACAAAAATTAACAAGAAAACTTTGTCGCCCGAGAGATAGATAATATAAAGTAAACAGTGGAAAAGAGGTTTGATTATCAAACCACTTCGATATGTGTGAAAAAGGCATGCGTCTAAATGATGGAGACGATACTCTTGAAGATTTTGAAAACTTATAGTCGGACGAAAATCGAACAGAAACGATTCCCTTTTAAACTTTATCAGTTCCTCAAGTAAATGTTGACTGCATAAATATAAATGAAAGAAGACACATGCATCACCTAGATATTAAGAAAAACGTGTTTCACTTTGAGAATATAAAGCACGAACTAGGTAGATTACGTTTTTATGCAACATGTAAAATCCGATGTTCTAAAAATAGGGACCTGTCGTTTTTTCGATAGAAAATGATAAGCAACTTTATATATTAAATCTGAAAAAGCATATATATATTTATATATACAAATTCACTTTATGAAAGTAAATATTTTGTGTATCTCGTTATTTATAAAAGGAAAGAACATTGTGATTAAAAATCTTTTTAATGTTTAGAAAACCTATTATGATGATATTATTTTCACATTGAGGGATCAGACTGGGGTTTCATTGTGTTAAAACTAAAACAGCGAAAAATTTCAATTTTATTCCATATATAACTTACATTTACTTCAGTTTATATGCCATGTTTGAGGGTAATCTACCGTCCTATTATTTTTAAGGGACCGTCTCAAAATATATGTACATTTACATGTGTACTATAGGATTATATAGGAAAATTTACTTAAACAAATACTACAATAGCCCTCTTATGCAAACAATAATATTTTATGAGTAATACTTTATTGTACATTATATGCAATACACACACAATTTTACCGTCTTGTTACTTAAAGGGGCATATTAAAATCTTAAAAAAATAAATATTTCCTGCTTTTATCCAGTGCTACAAAATATGACGGGGACAAAGAATCTGTATTGAAATATAACTTTTCAGTACTTTGATTTAAAAGTCAATTTGCAGAATTTTCACTTTCCCCTGGTTTCATGGCAATTATCTATTTTTTAAAAATTTTGAATGCACATTGCACAATTACAATTACTTATCACTAAAATAAAAAAAAAGTTTCATGCCGGATGTTCAAATGACCGGAGAGAACACTTGAGGGTACAATTCGTCGCTTTTTGCAGGTTTCTATAGCAACGGAAGCCATTTTGAATTGAATGACCTTACAACATAACTACCACCAGTAATCGTCCTTTTGAGAAAAGTTTCAGGAATACTGTCCCAGCTATCTCCGAGAAACAGCCTGGGCAACAGAAACATGCGCACAATCGCAATATTTCGTCCCCGATGTTCGGGGCGACATACTATTTAATGGAGATATTCTCACATTTTTGTGCTTTGAATTTCAATAGCGTATGCTTATTACATTTTTCGTGAATAACACTTTTATTACCCCATTCTTGAGGAGCTTAACGTCAAAAACACATTGTAAAGACCTCAATATACCTATGATTGCAAAATCGTAGGAAACATGAGTAATGTAATATTGTAATTACATAATATCTTGATTGTGTTGTATCTTACAAATTAAACGGAAAATGTGCTTTAAAACATTATATACGCTTCACTAAACTATGATGCACGAAATTTTGTGCAATGAAAACCACAGTTTGCCCCTTTTAATTATCGACTATTTCCTTTGGTGTTTTTATCATAAGAAGGAGCAAACTAGGTGTGTGACGGATCTGTAGGAAACATTTGTTGAGTCACGTTTTGTCCGCCGTCAATCATCCACGGCACTTGATCATACCTGTGATGTTTGAAAACTCAGTGTTTGCTCAGCTTGTTGGGATTGAATACTATTCGTCATCTATATCTATTTTTTTTAGAGTTAATCCACGTAGAAGACATTCTCGACCCCCAATCACTACTTTGTTATGGAAGCATGTGTTTCCACGTGTATATCATCACAACTATTACAAAGCTTTGAGTCCAAAATTGACTAGCATTTAGATCTCTAGAGCTAAAAAGCAATCTTAAACTCAAAACAAGTTTCTTATTGATTGAAAAACATGGAGATAACGAACAGAATTCAAACTTGAAAAGAAATACAAAGTTTGGAGCAGAGCAAGCACGGACCTTTAAGGTATGAAACAATTGTTCAGGTGCCATATAGGAGTAAGTATCCGATATGCGCTCCTTGACGTAATCGGCCAATAACGAGAAAAATCCGAAAATCCATCGAGAATACAGTGTGTAAATAATGGATTTAGATTTTTACATGAACTAACAGTCAGCATTTCACCTATTGACACGGTATTTACTTACAAGGTCAGATTATCGACAATAAAATCACACAAAACCTATAATAAACGTGATGATTTTAACTTTTTCTATCATCAAGATCTCTTTCTTGTGCAGCAACATACCTTCATCACCTGCATACGTTCATTTACGTGCTTTATTTGATTCGATTCGCAAGAGCATGCTCTACGTATGAACAATTTTTAAAGTGTTAATTATTGACACAAAATGATGAAATGAACATTTGAGCAGTATCGCTTCAAGTCACCATTTGATTATCTTATGGTTGTTAATTATATATAATTAATATTTATGAAAACTAAATACTCTTGAGGAGGTTTGATCGATTTGCTTAATTGGATGTACTAAATCATTTGGGTGTGTTATGAAAAAATAAGTTTTGAAATGCGAGTAACGTGAACAAGTCATTTTCAAACTCAATATTTGGTTTAATACATAATTCTTAACATTGATCTTTGTTTTGATCCATGACTTAGAGGTTCGTTTTATGGCCTAAACTTATATTAGATTAATGAGTACTAATAACTTACCACTACATGTTTTAACCTTTACGGAAATAGATCTTCACAGTACAATTCATGTTCCTTTTCTGTGTCAAATAATTGGTGATTACATTCTTTTTGTCTTTTAATTGTATTTGAGTGGATGTATAATTTATTATCAACTAGTAGGTAAATTACTTACTGTTGTTTTTCACAGTAACAGTAAGGACATGATTTTCAAACTGTCGACATCTTTTTCAGTTGTTCATTTTGTTTATTTTTCTTTATCATAAGAAGAGGCGTGGATGTTCAGTTATCAATGGCACCTGATCATACCTTTCATGTTTGAAAGGTCAGTGTTTGCCCTGTTTAATTCGTGAACCTAGGGCCAGGGGTTCACGTGTAGATCGGGAACTAGTGATTATTGCTGAATATTAATGATCAGTTGAAATGATTTTTTCTTCCCCCACTTTGCCTTTGCGCCACACTAAGCAACTACTAAGTACATAGTTTTGATTAGCAATTGTTCTTCTTTCAGAAATGTGAATGACATTACAACTTGCTTAAAATATCAATCAAATTTAATTATTTGGAAGTCGTTGCATGATGTTCAGGTGACCTATAACTGTTTGTCCAGCATTAACACTGTATATTGAAGACGGATTTCTTAGTTATTTCCCGATCATGACAAGGAGGTTATGTTCAGTTTGATGTGTAAGCAAGGGATGCTCACCTCCATGGCACCTGCTCCCGACTCTGATCTTTTAGAAGACTGTAATTTTTATGCTCTTATTTTGTAATTTTTTATTGTAGTCTTTATTTTCATAACCTTTTTAAAGAACATAAAACCCGATTTATTTACTAAAGCCTTTTACTTTACACACAACCTGTTTACTGAAGGTCCACTGCTAAGAAACCTGTTTTCTGCAGTTTTGAAAACAAGGCCAGCTAGTGGTTATATATTGCTAAATCAATAAAATTAACAGCTCACTTTAAATTAAGATTTCGTAAAATTTGTGATTGAAACGGTGAAGTTGTCAGAAAAAAATCCACTGTAAAGTCAAATATTTAATAACATTTCTCTTCAAATGTTAAGCCATCTTTTTGCATTGAATCGTCCAATCGTCTGTTTGCTCGATCGTGACAATAAGGACACGGCGGTAGTGACCATTGGATGAAAATCTCAAATCTCTATATTTTTGTTATATACATGTACTAGTTCATGGAATGATGTCATGCTTCCAAGTACCAAATACGTCTTGCAGTTTGTACCAAGTAGGTTTGGTTCCATGTGCAATTCAAGGATAATTTTTACAAGCCCAACTAATTTATATCAAGGCTGACTGTTTAAGTAAAAATAACGAGTGTGAGATTTATGTGTAATCTTACACACAGTATACTTTAACTGTTACATTTGAAACATTTATGACAATTGATATTAGCTTTTAAAAAAATCGATACTAAAACAACATTTAAATATAGAGTACATAACAGTTATCCATTTACTTTACATACATTGATTATGGTACAATATATATATTTGGCTGTTGAAGCACCATTTGTTAGAATTTTACAGATTCACAAGAACACAGCAGTTTTTCTTCTTATAAAAGTAAAAAAAAAGGAAAATGAGAAATCAGTGGATTATCTCTTTCATTATTGGCTACATAGCTTTATCAAAAGCTACCGATGTTTTAAAAAGATTTACTGCAAAACTTGAATTTAATGACAAGAAATCCAAACATGAACTTTTAGGAGAGCATAATTTTCATTCATTGGCGAGATGTGCCATGATGTGTCAACGGGAGTGTGTCTTCTTTGGTTTTAACTCTGAATTGAAAAAAATGTCGTACCCACAAGAAAGTATTCACGTCTGAGCTGTCTGATGAGGGCGGTTGGAGATACTACTCGGATAAGTGTATGTATATTTGTTAGTTTTTTCTGTTTACTTCTTTAGTTTTATTTAATGTCCCTCTCGCGAAGACACGATTTTTTTTCTTTGACACTTCTTTGTATGCGGTATAACAATTGTATTTTCAACATAACAGATTTTTATTATGTTTTTATCGCTTTCCTGATATTTTTTGTGTTTAAATGTCTTCAAATTTGGAGTACTGATGAATTTTTCTTTCCAATATTTCATATATAGAACAACCAACGATCCAAAAGACAAAAGATGAAAATATATAATGAAAAATATGTTTCTATTAATCAGAAGCATGTTTTATTTTTTGGATATAAGGCTGTGCTCATATTTTAATCCTTTGCCGAAGGTCGTAAAATACGTATGATTTCTGCAAATTTCAAGAAAATTCCAATTGTACAAAGCTTGTTTTTCAATATTTGAATTCTCAAAAAGAAATTTTATTACAAGAAACAAAAGCAGCAACTGTCTACTTTTTTTTTGATATATGAAATAGGAAAGAGGGTGATACTTAATTAATTGATATAATTACAGGGCCATTTTATGCATAAAGTGAACCAAGCCCTTTTTTGTGCTTTGAAGTTATATAAAAAGTGGGACTAGAACTCGCGACGTAAGGATAACCTCCTTACCTTGCGATTTTAGCACAGATGTTCTAATCATTTTGCCACGCAAACGACAATCAATCATTAAAAATAGGTTTAAAGAACATAAAATGCAATAACCAGGCCTCTAGCGGCCGATAATAAAACTTACACGCGTGCGGACCTATTCATGAAGTAGCAACTGCCAATGAAAATTCAGTCAAAAAGTACTTTTAATAGTTTTTTTTCCATTAAGATTGAGGGAAACAGAGAGTGATGGTTATTTCAAAAGTTTTTATTTGTATTAAATTTCAAGAAGTAAATTAAAAGAATTGTGGTTCCCCGCTTTCCGTGTCTTTGTATGTGAGGTATCATTTTTATGACATATTGTATCTAATATGAATACCTAATCATAATTAGAAATTATCACTGAAGTTGATTTTTTAAAATAAATTAAGGTCAATTGCAAAGGTCGAGGCACAGGTAAAAAATCATAGCATGCTTTTGACTATCTTGTTACAGGTAATGCACATACCAAATATGAAAGCCCGATCTCTTCTCAATAATTAGGAACAGATGTGTTTGTGAAACACTGATGGTCCCGTAAGATAACAGGCAACATAACGAAGATTAAACTTTTCGTAAATGCAAATGAAATATATTATTACCTAAAGAAGGGTTCTCTCGCAAGAAATACGATTGTGAAATACAAAAATCCCTATCAACCCCTGTTCAAAAGTTATTATCTCGGATAATTTTTGAAAGGTATGTCAAATTCCAAGATGAAAGGGTCTGAGTTGTTGATATCTTAAGAAAGGTAACAAGTAATATATGTGTGAAGGATGAAAACCCTTAACCTAACTGTTCAATAGTTATGGCAAAGGAAAAAAGTTTTTTTTTTTTAACTTTTTGGGCCAAATTCCAAAGTCAAAGGGTCGAAGTTCTAAGTATCCAATGAAAGGTCCTCTCATAAGAATTATAAAAGTGAAGTGTAAAAGCCCTAGCTCTTACCTTAAACATTTATGACCAAGGTTAAAGACTTTTTTAACATAAATATGGAAATATCAAAGGTCATGGTCAAATGATCAAAGTTGTTGGTATCTAATGAAAGGTCTTGGCACAAAAGGATACATATCTGAAACATGAATGTCCTATTATTTAGTTGTGACCAAGGTCACAATTTAAAAAAAAAAACTGTGTCTTATTCAAGGTCAAGGTCAAATGGTCCAAGTTGGTATCCAACGAAATGAGTTTTTAATTGAAATACATAATTGGAGTATGAAGGCCCTTACCCTAACCATTCAAAAGTTATGGTCAAGGTTAAAGTTTTCATTCATAGGAACAGAAATTGACAAGGTCAAGTTCAAAAGGTCAAAGTTGTTCGTATCTTATGAAATGCCAAAATTAATGCATATATGAAATATGAAAGTCCAAATTTTTACTATTCAAAAGATAAGGACAAAGTAAAAAAAAAAATTGTGTAAAAGTGGATCAATCTCTAATTTCAACGTCAAAAGGTTAAATTAGGTTGTACCCAAGGAAAGGTTTTGTAACAAGGCATACACTTGTGAAGTACTCCATGGCCACAAAATCAAAAGCCATGGGTAAGGTTACACTTTTTGTTACAGACGGACAGACTGACAGACAGACAAAAAAGAGCTCATTGCTTTAACAAAAGCGAGAGACAGAAAATATCCTTAGAAAGAAAAAAATCCCCGTCAAAAATTAAAATCCTTTAGAAGTTAATGATTTAATGAAAGCTGAAAGATGAGAATACAAAAATTGCTATTTTCATAGGGAAAAGACTTGGGTGTTTCGAAGACAACAAAACGCGATCCTTTGACCCTGGGACATTTCGCAGACTTCACAATATGGACCCCTATGTTTGTAGAGACCACTGCCTGGAAATTGATCAAGAATTCAAATACATTGGACTTCAGGTAAAGTAAACGTTTTATGCGTTTCTTGGTTTTATCCGTTATTACATTTTAACCTTTAAGAAAGATAATGATTCGTAATTGTTTCAATGGTTTTCTGAAAATGATCCTCTCAGAAAAAAAATCTAAAATTTAGGGGGTATGATTTTTAAATTCTATAAATTGATGAATCAAATGACTCTTATATTTGAAATACCAAAAGTTAAGGTGAACTTCTAAAGCTTTCGGAATTTCATGTTTCCCTCTCATTCAAAAATTCAAATTTTGAAGTATCAGACATGAATTAAATTACTATGTATCTACAAATCTTAAATTTTATATTAGCAAGATTTTGTCTTTTCTGTTATAATATATAAATTCAATTTAAAAAAAAACCAGATGAATTAAGAAATAAAGGCGTAAATGAGAGAAATGGAAATCCCAATTCTGTAGAATACAGATAAAATTTGCCTTTCTAACAGACATTACTATGGATAAATACTTTGAATCATGTACAGTTTACTTTGGTTTGAAATTTTACACAAGAACGCAATTAACTTTTTCTTCACGATTTGAAAATCGAAATCTTTTAATTTCGAAACAAATGCTGTGAAATTTGTTGAAAATTTATGAATAAGAAAACGTAAAAAAAACACTTTGATGCATTAATGTAGAATATCTCAAGGACAGATGATACAAACAAACTTTTATCAAAAACATAAAAGTGAAAAGGGTGGCTTCAGTTCTACTAAAATGAATGAAATAAACAAGTTTAAAAATTTTAGTCAATTCTAGAAATATTTCGTCTTTTTGTTTCAAAAATAAAATTGGTGGGAAAACACTTTTGATAGTAGTTTTCTGGCAAAATATATATACGTTTTTATGAAATTTTGCGATGCAAGAGTTATCTCCCGTTGCATCAGTAAATCTGCTAAACATCTTACTATCGGAATCCTAGTGAAATATTTAGAATCGATACACTAAAGAAAATTATTAAACAAAAAATTGCTTCTTTATTTTCAAAAAAGGATTTACCGGTCACGGTAGCCTAGTGGTAGAGCGTTCCCTTCGTGATCGGGAGGCCCAGGTTCGATTCTCGTTCGCGGCGCCGCGTCATACCTAAGACGTAAACAAAGGTAGTGACTGTTCCTTCGCCAAGCGCTCGGCACTAGAAGTGAAAGTCACGGGTCTTTCGGATATGACCTTAAAAACGTAGGTCCCGTGTCACGGTAGGCGCTTGCACGATAAAGAACCCTCACTGCTCAATGGCCCTGAGTGCTGAGTATAGGTCTAAATTTGAAGCTCTTCACCGGCATACGGTGACGTCTCCATATGAGTGAAAAATTCACAAGAGGGACGTTAAACAATATACAATCAATCAATCAAAAAAGGATTCATTTTTATCTCCAAATGTCATTATTTAGATGAAAATTGATTTTATTATTCAGGTTGAATCCACATTTCCATTGATGTATCATTGACGTCAAATACCTAACTACGTGTATATATTGCGTCACAATCAAATAGTTACAAATGTTACAGAGAAGATTGTAAATTCTTTGTGTAAAGTGCAAAGAAAATTTTTAATAGTAAATTCTCTTTTTCTGTTCAATTATCTTCTGAATGAATTATCCTTATTGTTAATTGTCAAATAATATTTTAGTTCAAGATGTATTTTATTCACGGGCGGCGCCTCAGTCTGTATTGATATGTAATTTTATACACGTCTGAGGACCATTTTTTTTTACTGAATTACTAGCATTTGCGTAAAAATAATTATATTAAGTGTTTTAATGAACATTTCTTATAAAAATTTGGATGTGAAAAGATTAGATAGTTTCTTCTAATTATCCAGAAATGTGAATATTTTATATTTACACAACATATAATTCGACGAAATTGGGGTGTTTCAGTACTGCATGATGATGAAGCTAGAAAGCTGTCTGCTCTCAGTTGTTTCATAATGCATGTACAAATATTTTTTTTTAATACCGAGTATCAAGAAATTAAATAGATGTTTTACATGTAAGCTTCAAAAACGTAAAAGGCATTTAGTATTTAAATATATACATTTGAATCTATGGATACACTCATTTCAAACAGTTGACCGACTGAAAAGAAATAAAAGACAAGCATATTTTTCTGATAAATTACAATGAAGAGCCAAATTTAGGAAACATTTCTAAATTTACGGTAAAAACCGATCCCGATTGAAATTAAACCGATCACGATGGAAAAAAATGCAATATTAATAAATTTATTAATCTAAAGACACTTATCAATTATAAGTCGTGTAAAAAAATAAATCAAGTCATCTTTTAATCATATTACAACCAAAGAGCCTAATTTAACATTACAATTAAAATATCTTTTTCTATATATAATTCCGGTCGGGATCGGTTTTATTTGGGAAGATATGAAAAAAATAGTTAATTTTGACTCCTTTTATTTCTTTCAATATACCTGTTCCAACTGATTTTATTGAGTGACTCAAAAGTTTGTACTTTGTTTTCATAATAACATCAGAAATAAATTCTATCCTTGTAATGTATTGGGTTTTATAACGTAATGAAAATTGGATACTAAATTCAAAAAGTAATCTGCTAAACTCAAATTTCGACCATAAAATTTTTTGTAAAGAAATGTAAATTTGAGTCTCTATTCATTAATAAAATAAAAGATAAGAGTATATGCTATAAATAGTATTCACCGACACATCTAGCTTTTGAGTTATCTGTTACATATAAAACAAAATAAAAACGTAGTAATTTTTTTACCCTCATGTTGACCTTTCTGCACTTAAATTAAGCATTTACCAAAAATAGGACTAGAGAAGCACTAAAATTTTTTTTTTGATGTTGTCATGATTAAACACTTGCTAAAATAAGTCTACATGCAAAAAATAATTAAAATCCATGACATCGATGTGCCACCCATTGCCTGGTTTTTCGGTGGACTGCCTCTTAAAAAGAAAAGTCTGGGCCAGCCAATCCGATTCTTCTTTAGTTTCTATTTCCACCCGATAGGAACATCTGTTTTCACATTCAGACTGGAAATGGAAGTTGCTTTCATTAGATGATAGATAATTAATTGATAGCATACTTTTAACGTTCCATGCGCGAATGTTCACTCATATATAGATGTCACCGTATGCTGATGAAAGGCTTCAAATTTAAACCTATTCTCGGCACCCAGGGCTATATAGCAGTGAGGGTTCTTTATCGTACCAACATTACGATGACACGTGACCTATGTTTTAAGGTAATATAAGAACAAACCCAAGACTTTCACTTCTAATCCTTAGTGCTTGGCGAAGGAACAGTTACTACAGTTACTCTTTAACAATGATGTGGCATATGACAAGTGAAAACGTAGATGTTATTGTTGTATTTATCATCGCTATTTTACAAAACTGTGAGAGATGCCGGAAAAAAAATAACGTTTTATAGTAGTAGTTATCATTTCTCTTTAACAAGGCTGTGGGAGACGGGAGTGCACACTTTGACGATTATAAGTTCTTCGTTTTTTGTTGTTTAACGTGACTATTAATATGTTTTACGGTGTGACCGTTGGGGCGAGCGCAGTTGTTCCATCAAAAACACTTGAAAAATTGATCAGTAACTTCAAACATCAAGCCGCGCGAGACATCTCGGCTACCTGTGACGTCACACGACGTCACGGAGCTCGTCAGAGCTTACGGAGACAGCCGAGCGTCTGTTTGAAACTATACTTTTAGTGCATTATTTGGAACGAAAAAAATTGCAGAGTTATTTTTTTGCTTCTTTGAAAGGTTTTTACATACTGAAAGCCGTTTATGATTTAGATTTGTATTTATTCATTTATTTATTTGCGCAAAGGATATTGGGCAGTGCAGGAATTCTGGGAATGTTTCGCAGAGAAATTTGCCTGACGTATGTACATATTTCAATCCGAATTTCCTCTTTACACGTTAGTCTATTGAGCTCGCTTTGCCAGCGTCGCTTCGAGACACTCGCTGTGCTCGCTATTAGTTTGTTCGTTGTTTTTTGTACCGATCACTCTCAGGAAAGTTACTAACATGGCATTGCACCAACTTGCTGACGGAGAGCTGCAATTTTTTAACTCTATAATGACATAGGGCCAATGATGGATCTTTTTTCGAGCCAAACCCTCCTGCGATACGGAGCCTCGGTTAATAAGGTGTCAGCCGAAGGACCTACCTAAATGATAGATATTTTTTCTAGCCGAAACCTACTGCGACACGGGACCTCGGTTAGTAAGGTCTCATCCTAACGACCTACCTCCACGCACAACCTACTGCACCATGGGACCTCAGTTGATAAGGTCTCATTAGAAGGACCTATCTCCTTGTCCTGCGACTGTATAACAGAAGTTCTTATCTCTGAGCGACCCGAGCAGCTTAGTCATTAGACATTTTTTTGTCAATATTACTACATCGTTAACACCCATTAATATGTGCAGTTTAAGGGGTTTTTTTTACCTTTAAATGTTTACCTTATTACGTCTTGTAACCTTTACAATGTTTACAGTATAAGGCCTTTTTACCTTTACACTATTTGCAGTATAAGGTCTTTTTTACATTTACAATATTTACAGTATAAAATCTTTTAACATTTACAGTTATCAAAGTATATGGTCTTTTTCATTTACAGTATTCACAGTATAAAGTCTTTTTATATTTGTGATTGTGAAAAAGAGATCAAACAAACTGTGAATATTGTGCTTGTTTATATATTGAATTGAACCCTTTCTTAAAAATAGAACTGGAGCGAAAGACAATGCAAATTTATACATAACTCAAATCTGAATATTTATTTGGTAAGCCTCTTTTTAGTTCATTGTTTCCAATGAAGTTTTACATTTGCTTCCATCCAAGTGACTTCGGATTCGCCAAAAAAGTAACCGTGAGTCTTATATTGCAACCATCTCAGATCACAACCTGTTAATTATCATTTTTAAAATAAAATTGTCACTCATATGAAGACAATGGATTGTAACATTGCAGAATATATCATTTGTGTACCCCCGCTTGGAAATAGGGAGGGTATATATTAATCAGTATTTCCGTCCGTCCGCTTTAGGGTACCCATCTCTTATCCGTAACTCCTCTCATACCACTGAAGGAAATTTAATGAAACTTTCACAGATTCTTAATTACAAATTGCCATTGTGCTCCTCCTATTTTAATTTTTGATCTGACATATATATTTGATTTTCCAGAGCAAAACATGGACACAGCCATTATATACATATAGGAGTCGGGAGGGGGTATCATTTAGTGAGCTCACTGCTCACAGTACCTCTAGTTTTATGTATGTGGTTTATAAAACTTTGTTAATGACGATCCCAATCCGTTTATGCCCATTATAAACAAAGAAAAATAAATCTATAAATATCAATATTATCTGTTGAGCAGTAAAACGCTTAGGCTGTAATATTCATTCATTTATCACATATATTTTCTACATTAGAAAAAAAGGAAATTTTCAATCCAATTTTGTGTAAAAAATTAACATTTAAATAATTTTCATTATAAAAGCTATATTATATATAATGCATCTTGGCCTTGGCTGCTAATTTATCAGTTTGTAATACAGGGAATACTAAATAAAAACTACCAAGAAGCGTTAAAACATTTTAGAGAACCAAAAACGAACCAAAAAAATTGTCTGTATGAGATTGAAATGTATGGGATAAATTAGTATTTTAATCTCATTATTTTTTTTTTTGTGGGTTTATTATCAAGTTAATTCTAAAAATTAAATATATATATATATATATATATATATATATATATATATATATATATATATATATATATATATATATATATATATATATATATATATATATATATATATATATATATATATATATATATATATATATATATATATATATATATATAAGCACTAAAAAACCAACAACACTGTATATCCTGAAACCCTCATAGATTTCGTCAGAGGAGTTGCTTATTTATGCTTAAACGCAATGGAAAAAAATATCTAATTTAAAAATAAGAACATAATTAAATAATTACATTTTTACCTTTTTCAGTGATATAAAATTTCCAACTTTCTTCAGGAGGAGCAGATCCTAGAGACTGTGAACCAATCATATCAGTCAGCACCTTACAGGTTCGTATTCGACTGCTATGTAAAATTGCAGAACATGTACATCCGAACGTAAGACTTTTTTTGCGCAAGATAGCAGATCATGGTCGGAAATTTCTTCTCTGATGAAGGAGTATTTTGCAATGATAGCATTGCTGAAGTCTATGACTCTTTCTAATTTCTTGACGCAGTACCCGGAAGGAGGACATGGTATTATTCCCATTAAGCTCGACATGTAAGGTATCAAGAAAAATATGTACAAAGTCATCATTCTGTGCAAAACCAACAATTACAGTGACATACAGGATCCTTATCTTGATCAAAAAGCAGACTCTCAAATGACATTGAAAGGACTGAATAACTTGTAAACCATATCTTTTCGATCCTTTGAATTAAATCTTAATTCTCAGAGCAGCTAAAATATTTATCAAAAACTCGGTGAGTTTTAAACTCTTAATGGAAATTAAAAGGAATAATAAACTGAACACTGAGTGTACCGATCCCTTGAAATTATTGGTTTTTTTTTCTAAGACCAGCTGAAATATTAATTACAACCCTACTGTGGTTTCAATACAATGACGATTTAATATGATAAAGATTGAAATAATATCAATGTTTATTGATTTTTATTACAATTGTAACATATTTTGATTTGAAATTTACAGAAACATTCTGCACCCAGCTTTTTAAAATTTGAACAAGGACTTTATAAACATATATCTTTTTTACGGCAAATGAAATTTAATCTTATATTTCAACTGAATTGTAAATTTAAGAAAAAAATCATTATTTCTGATTAGCCTCCATTTATAAGACGACTAAAATATACCCAACAATTGACAATTCAAGGAAAATGATTTATATTTCCAAAGAAAACATAATCAAACATTTTCTCTAATGTTCTTTTATAAAACCATACGTATTTTATGAATGTGTCAATGTACTAATGAGAATTACAGTTGATTGATGGAAAATGTTAGATATTTGGAGCTAAACAGCTTCCCTTGTTAATAAGACTCGACATAGATACGTAATTTTAGATCCGTTACAGATATGGAATTCTGAAAAACGTAGACTCGGTAAATTGATATGTAAGTTTGAACTTTGAAGACTTAATACAGTTACAGTGGGTCCATGAACTTAGAAGGCTTAAGACAGCTATAGTGGGTCCATGAACTAAAAAGACTTAATACAGTTATAGTGGGTTCATGAACTTAGGAGACTTAATACAGCTATAGTGTGTCCATAAACTAAGAATACTTAATACAGTTATGGTGTGTCCATGAACTTAGGAGACTTAATACAGTTATAGTGGGTCCATGAACTTAGAAGACTTAATACAGTTATAGTGGATCCATGAACTAAGAATACTTAATACAGTTATGGTGTGTCCATGAACTTAGAAGACATAATACAGTTATAGTGTGTCCATGAACACGGTAATTCAAGTAAATGTCACGTAAATTTGTTTGATAAGAAGGAAGCAATTACAATATTTAAAATTAAAATTCTTTTTAACTCTTTTCCATGTCCTTTTCAAATTTTCCAATACTTTTATTGTCACTATATATCCGTTCAAATGTTTAATTTTTAGGTAAGTGTACAATTAAAACATTTTGCAAAAGTTGTAAAAACATGAATGTAAATCGTTTCTCTAAAGGTAAAAGTATTGAGGGTTGATCGGGTATTTATCTTCGTCACATTGAAGACATTTTCACTCATATTTTGATATTATACCGTTGAAGAACTTCAAATTTTGATATTTATTTGGCATCCTTGGTCATTTAGCAGTCAGATATCTTCGAATTTAGACTTTTCGCGGCATCCTTGGTCATTTAATAGTCAGAGATCTTTATTCTGTCAACGCCTATCGTGGCATTAGGTTTTAAGATTTAAGGTCAGAAACATTCCCTAAAAGTGGCACGCGCTTGGTGGTTGTTACTTATCTTTTCATTGACTTATGTAAGTTTTGGCCCGGGTTTGAACCCCTAACCGCTGTACCGGCTAAGCGACCCGACTGTCAGTATTGTTGACAGTCGCAGGATATCAATTTTATCTGTGTTTTTTTCTTATTATTTAGGTGACAATACATGTATGCTAAAACGTACAAAAACTGTAAATGGGATGTACTTCAACACCCCAGAAAAGGATAACGACGGGAGTTTACTACACTGCGCTGCTGTATACCGGGGATGTTGGTTGTTTGATAATTGCCACCGCGCCTTCCTCAGTGGAGAATGGAATTCAACAACCTGACAATGTCTATGGTTCAACAGTGTTCCGTCCGGAGGACTTGTAAAGGACACGTTCATGATGATCTGGCGTCACTAGATACGTCATCAGTAGATCAAATGTAAATAGGGAAGGGACGTATTGATGTAACGTCAATAAACACGTCGTGTATTCTAATGAAAGAAAGTATTTTCGTTTAGTCTAAGATCAAACACTGTTCGTCAACCTTATTTGTTACAATAATAAAACCTACCCAACTCCTCGACAATTTTCATCAACTGACTCTATAGTATATGATTTAAGAAATGAGTGTAATATTTTTTTTCTTCGATCAAAGTATCAATGAAAACAAGAGGTACTGTGAACAATGAGCTCACTAAATGATAACCCCGCCTCCAATATGGTTATAACTGGTGAAAAAGTCCATGTTTTCTTGTGGCCGGGAAACCCAAAATATGTGTCGGATCAAAAAGTAAAATAGGAGGTGCAGAATCGCAATATGTAATAAAGATTCTGTGAAAATTGCATCAAATATCATTCAGTGGTATGAGAGGAGTTGCAGATAAGAGATGGGTACCCCAAAGCGTAACAGACGGACGGACGGACAGACGTACAGACGGACCTAATTAACGATTACTATATACACTCCCGCTTTTCAAGCGGGGGGTATAAAAATCATGAATGCACTTACAGGTCATTGGCGGATGTGTCATTTAGGTAGAAATCGCGACTCCACCCACCAACTCTACCCCAGAACCAAGTTTTGTTGACAGCCGTTGGCTTTCATCCAACCTAACAGGGGTAACATCTGAAAGTATTGAGTCGCTGGTGGACCAGTTTGTGGAGAAAAGTTTGGTAATCGGAAAAGTTGGCATCAATTTCTTTAAGGGGTCTAACTAGGGTTACCAGAGGTGGGCGTTGGGTGAATTTTGCCAACTGGCATTTGTACTCACCCCCTTGGTATTAACTGTATGAGTGGGGGCGTCTTCTGACCTAACGGGCCAGGAGCCGCTTCTAGATTGCCAACAGCTGCTGGATCAGGCACAAAGCCCCTTGTGAGTTCAGTTGAGGTGGATGAATAGATGGCAACAGGGCGGATTGTGTTTTTTGGGGTCAGTGGTTTGATTCAGCACTTCACCTTGGAGCAACTGCAGGGAGTAAGGCGGATCCCCACTGAACGTCTGCTCGTTGAGACAGATAGTCCTCACCTCAAATTTGGCCAGGGATAAATGACCCCTGTTCAAACCAGGTGGTCTACCGATGGGTGGCAGAGGTCTGCTAGGTAGATTTTGGTATATTTGTCGAAGAGGTCATGATGAATTTCCACATTTTGTTTGGTCACCAATTTCGTCATTTTCCGCTCCCTAGAGTGAGCGTGGTCTCTTATGATGGAAGAGTGTATCCCATGTGTTTTTTTTCTTTGCAGTCCACGGTGGACCCGTGTAAATATGTCATGGCGAACTGCCGGGAGCAGGTAGTAAGGAAGTGCCAGAATTGCTGTTTCATTGATGAGACTGTAGGAAAAACAGTCTAGGATTCTTTTAGTAGTGATTTGGACAGTTTAAGGTATGTCCCTTGTCAGCTTTCTAGAAAAATACGCGCAGAACCTCTTTCTTCAAAACTTTTTATTCTAATTCGATCTTTATAACAAAACTAGATTCCACAGTGTAATTTGTTCAATGTTCAATGAAAAAACTGCTTAAAAATCCACAAAGAAGCAAGATATATGGGGGACTTTTTCTTGTGGTGGAAGGATATTTAGCAGAAAATTGCAATTCTGCACATTTATTAAATTTATATCTTTGAACTTTATCCTCACATACTTTTATTCGGATAATATTTTCAGTTATGATATGCTAAGAATATCTAATATAGGTCGCAATTTATATTTTTAGATCAAATTTTACAACTCTTTTCAACAAACTTTGCAGAGAAAGGAAAATCTGTCAAAGAATCAAGATAATTTTTTCACTGTATATTGTCTGAAAATCACTGCGAAAATAATATTAAAGTGTGTGCAAAGTTTCAACGTATCTTTTAAAAAACAAGACTAACAACTGAAATGATTTGTCATGTTTTATTTTTTACGAATCGAAATCGCCAGGATCATTTCTTTGCTGTTATTGTTAATATCTGAAATTCCGAAGAGTTATTTCCCTTTGTTAAGTAACCAAACATGGCTGTCAATATGCATTCTGAAGCTGATATGGACCCATAAAAATATCTATTTACAAGGAATTTTTGATGAGAGTAGTTGATTTGGTCTATGGAATTGTTTTGAAACCGAGCTTTTGTGCCGTTGCTGTTTGATGTTGGAGAAATAAACACAGAACCGACTGCAACTTTTTTTTCGCAAAAAATATACACTTTTTGTATCAATGGCACTGTCCATTTATGGTTCTTTCATTTTTTTTTCGGTGAGCTAAATATACACTTTTTGTATAAATGGTACTGTAGATCTCTTGTTCTTTCATTTTTTTCCGAGAGCTACATATCTGCGGCTAGACAGTGACAATAACAAATGATAAAACTGTTATTCCTATTTAGTTGGTTACAGTTGTATAGAGCAGAAAATATACAACATAAAAGATAGAGCAAATTCCATGGAATAAATAAACAAGGAGACCGAACTTTTTTCAATAGTTTTTAAATGTTCCTATTCATCAGTTCACACGAACAGAGAAAATTCATACAATACATCTGAAAACAGTACTGAGAAGTTGAATCAATGACCTTGTCAGTAAATACAATCAAAATTAACAGTGATTAAGTCAAATGTTGTCTGATTTTTTTTTCATTCATATTATTAGTCCATTTTATACACCATGAATTTTTGACTTTTTTTTATTTCTCTATTACGACAATGAGTAAATGGCGGATGTGGCTGGTCAGTAGCGGATTCTCCTCCCTGACACCTTATCCCATCTTTGATTTTGTTAGATGTCCCAGTTTCCTCTGTTCTACAAATTGTATTATTCAGTGGAATTTTGCACATTATCTACATTGTGTTTCTTTCTTTAAAAATATCCTTTATTTTTGTCTAAGACACAATTAAAATTGAAATGTCTTCGCAGCAGTTAATAGCTTCTAGCAACAGAAACTGTAGCGTTATGATTTTATATTTGGGTGTTTTATGAAAACGCACCAGATCCCGTAAAGTAACATTTGGAGAATTTCTCGACATTTTTCAAACAACTTTGAAGGTATATTTTTCTTCAATTCATCATTGCACAAACAACTTCTTTGTGTTCCCAAATGTTAGATATGTCCTATTATCAACCTGTATATTTTATCCACTTTCAAACCCCTGATGGGCGTCTCTTTAAACATCCCCTCTCCAAATAAATCAAGCTCTGAATCATTTGTTAGATGGCAGAAAATAAAAAAGGTTGTATTAGTCTGCAGAGATAAAATTATTATGTACGACGATACATGCGACTTTCGTTTTTAGAAAGTACGATTTTGCCACTAATTGAAAAAAAAAAATTTTAGGGTCATTCCATAAATTTATTACACATAATAGCATTTGATCCATCAAATTGTTTTATCACATCGATCGCATCATTTCGTCAAGAGAAACGCTATCATAATTATCATAAAAATATTTAATTTTGTATGTACATATACTATACACCTCTAAAAAGAGATAACATGTTCAAACTTCAATACACATTTTTCAATAAACAAGATATAATACAGTCAATGAGGTTTAATCATCATGAGAGTCTCTCTTATCTCTCTACCATCAGTCACTGTCGGCCACCAAGGATTATTCCAGTTTGCCGGGGGCCAGGGACCGTTAAGGAAGGCGTAGCGACAGCTGTTAAACCACCAGCCCCCTCTAGTGTTACTGTAAGCCGCACAGTTATCTCCACTACGTCTGTCGTTATCCCTGTCTGGGGTGCTAAAGTACATCCCAGACAGATCTTTGTTAGAATTCACTGTGTGTAATATACCGTCACCTGTAAAATTATCAACAAAAATATGATACAGATACCATTATCAATTAGATCATTTAATATTTACTTAAAAATAAAAACTAAAGGAAAACATATATATAGTTCTCAAGATTAAAACTCTTTTTGAATCATGTTAATTTTTATTGCTTGCAATTATGTTATATTATTTTTCTTTTCTTTTTTGTATTCTCTGTCATTTAATTTCTTATATTTTGACTGTAAACAGACAATGTGATATCAATAAATTGAATTTTATTTGATTTACTTTTTATATAGTTTTTTCCCCCTGAACATTGAAACTGGTCAATTTAAACATATAAAGATATGACATTCAAAGAATAATTGCATTAGCTGATAAAATTATAAGTAATATGTTTATGGCGTGACCGTTAGGGCGAGCACACTTGTATTATATAAAAAAAACTTGCAAAAATTGATCAGCAACTTCAAACATCAAGCCGTACGAGACATCTCGACTATCTGTGACGATGGAGCTTACCGAGACGGTCGAGAGTCTAGTTGACACTATAGATCTAGTGCAATTTTTGTTGAATGACATCGCAGAGAAGTTTTTTGTCTTTTAAAGATTCTACAAACCGAAAGCCTTTTATGATTTACGTTATTATTTAGTTATTATTTTTCGACCAAAAGGGCGTTGGGTAGCAAAGGAATTCTGGGGATATTTCACGGGAATATTTGCCTGACTTATGTACATATTTCATTCCGAATTTCTCTGTTCTTACACTTTGCGACACTTCGCGATGCTTACTGCGCTCGCTTTTATTAAATAACATTCGACTTTTGAATGTTTGCATATGTTAAAATTTACTGCATGGTATGAATATTTTTTTCCAAATTTTAAAACCATTTATCATTAGGAATTCTGGAAAATTAAGAGATTAACTTTTTTCCATAGTTTTATTGCTTTTGTTAAATCTATATTTTATATCTTCAACAGAAGGACGGAATAATTTCAAAAATGAAATTGTAATTGACTGTTATTAATTTTAATCTCTCAAGTTGTTTATAATTCAATACTTTTTTAACACTGCAATCGATTTTTATGAATGAATTCTGTATCTGACAACGGTACCTACAAGTACATATACAAACAATTTAGTATTGATTCAAATATTTTTTTATCCTCGGCTTATACTGACTCATAAGAAGGACCGGTGTCTCTGTCCCAAAGCAAGATTCGACTGCACGACGAAAGGATCAATTCCTAACTTTGCCCTTCTAGAGCATCTCCGCCTGCGCCAATTCAGTTATATATAAAAATTAATTTATTGATACAGTGTTTCTGTTGTTGCTGAGCTTATTCAGTTATGTTCTCTATATTATTTACAAGGGTTTTAAAGTTTTTCCAAAAAAAAAAGGAAATTTGTTTTTTTTAATTAACAACCTTTGAAAAGTATTTTCAAATTAATTAATTACATTCCAATTCAGCCTTTATTTTGATTGAAATTTAATTGAAGTTAATATCAAAGTAATTGTAATTTAATTTAATTCCTTTTAAAAGTAATTGACTCCATCCCTGCTAAAACATAACAGCTGAGTTACTTTATGATTACCCTCCCTTACTTAGGTTCATTATACAATAATATATTGTCTATTAATGTCAATGCAAATTTTAAGGATTTGCTTTAAATATTAATTTACCGATTATAATATAAAATGATAAGGAAAAAAACAATAGTAATGAAGTTCTGAGCGTAAAGAAATGTCTTTCAGTTTAAAAAGGGATCGGTTCATACTTCGAAGCCCGTTTTTTAATCGCACTTGCGGGACATTGATATTCACGTATTCCTCCCGGCCAAGACTAACGTATTACGTAACAATAGAGCCTCTCTCTCTCTCTCTCCGTATTGAACGTCATATACACATTCTTTTTCCTTTTACCTACCCAGGGTCCCGGTAGCTGGACCTTCAAGAAAAAGTCTGTATTTGTCATCAGCAACAGAGAACTGGTTGTATAATTCATAGAGTTTTGTCCCATTAGTCAGTGTAATGGAGACGTAAAGGTAGGAGTTCCTTCCATTGGTAAGTTGATGTATTACATCATTTCCTTAAATATGTTATCACCATGTTATAAAAAGCATTTATAAAATAAATATGTTCATTAAAGGATTATGCAGACTTTTCTCATTAGCAATGGATAAACACTTTTTTTAAATCAAAGCTTGGTATTAGTAATAAAATTTTAAAAATAGATAATAATAAAATTCATTTTAAGTAAAAGATAAAAATACTAATTAAATTTGTTAAAAACAACCCGGATTAACATTCCGTAATATACCATCAAATAATAATGATATTTTACCAATCCAGTAAGAATCATTAGGGTGACCAAAACCATTCTTATACTCCGCCCATGTTCTGTCGAAACTCACGGATCCACTCCCTCGTTGCTGGATTGCCTAAAGTTTTATGAATTATATAGATGTATTTATGAAAGTCGTAAAATATGTGCGAGTGACTGTTCTGTCAAAATGTATGGACCCACTGACTCGTTTCTGGATTACCTAGAGATTCATGAATGATATTGATTTATTTATGAATTTTTAGAGGGAGAGAGAGATAAATCTTACTGTCCATCCTCCCCGTTCTGTAACCATGTCACAATATACGTTGACGGGCCTCTGAATACCAAATGGGTAGATCGTATACTCCCCAGATTGTTGGTGTCCAGTGATAGAGAGATCCTGACAATCCACAACATCTAGATTTAATTCTGAATGTAAAAGACAAATATAACATTGTAATAATCATTTACCCGGTAATTGAATACAAAAACCAAAATTAAGAGATTGGGGAGGATGGGAGATACAGTTGACCTTCAGATATCCGGACGCCAGATATCCGGATGCTTCACTTTCCGGACGATTTTTCATCGGAATGAAATATTTAGATGTTATTTTGTTTTGTTTAATTGGTGATTCAGATATCCAGATGCTTCACATATCCGGACAAAATCACTGGGAACCAAAGGGTCCGGATAAATGAGTGTCAACTCTATATATAACATTGTAATAATCATATATCAGTGAATAAACAAACATAACTCAAGAGATTGAGAGATTGGGGGAGAGGTTTACCTTTCTTGACAACTTGAATATCTTTATGGATCCTGGTCATATTTTCATTCAGTCTCTTCACCATCTGCATGAGGGAATCTACGGATTTTTGAATTCTCACTTGTTGCTTCAGAAGTCCTTGAATACGATCTTTTACCTCTCCTTGACTGGCACAGTCATCTTTTTGATTCAGATAAAGGTACTGGGAACTGATACACAGGAAGCCGGACACAAGGAGCGCTGCCCACACCATTGCCATGATTTAACTTTCTTGTTGTTGTCTTGGCCAAAGCGTTTCTGGAATAAACTGTTTCTGGGATATATCCACAACTATATATATAAGACTAAACGGGGAAGTTTAAATTTTAACCAATGAACATTGAGTCAAAAGCTGACTGACATTTCCAGATTATTAGTCCTTTATTTACAAACTGAATTGTTGACATATTTTTTTTGTTTTTTCCAAATAATGACAAGGGGCACACTGAGGGTGTGACCGGTCAGCAGGGGATGCTCATTTCTCTATAGCCCCTGATCCGACCTCTGATACTTTGGAGATCCGTGTTTGCTCTGCTCCTATTTTATATCGTATTATGGACATTTTGTACTTGAATACTGTTCTTTATCTTCGTATGTTTCATCATTTGATATTGGTATGCCTTTAGTGTATGGTTAAATCTTGAGCAGAAAATTCTACAATTATGAAAAAATGGAAAATCAGGCAATATCATAAGGCATTAATTAGGGAAGGGACGGGTCTGTTACATTAATTCTAGGCATGTTTTTGGTAATCATTATAATTTTTTTTACAAGTTTGAATACAAGTAGACATATACACAGTTCTAAATTTAATTTATAATCTTTTCCAACAAATAACATAAGTTGTCATATTAATTTAAGATAAATGTTTACAATAGGGTGCCTGTCATGTTATTTTGTAACATTTATTGCATAATCTCGCTAGTCTTCTTGCATCCTGGCTTGTGTTTTGTGAAGACATTTATTGTCACATAGTGTATAATCGGGGTCTATGATTGCACTTAGCACAGCAAGTATTTTTACCTCAGTGACATGTTTATGAAAGACTCCCTTTTATCATTTACAAGATAAATAACATGTATATATACCTTTTCTATATCCTCCTGTTTCCGAAAAAAAACTACTTGAACAGATTATAGAAACAAAGATTCATAGATATGTATGCGTGACATGGAGCTTGTCTTGATTCCTGTTTCATAATGATGAAAACCACAAAATATTTTTATTGTTTTCAGAAGAGAATAATTTCCATCTGATAGTATAAAACTTGGGAATATTAAAAAAAACGAAACACATTTTAATCCGCGTTCAACAAAAGAGTTTCAAAAAGAATACTAGTAATCTTGAATTTGAAACATTTTAAAATCATACTTCGACTTATTTATGTGTTGTTATTGATTTGGTAAGGTTTGATGACCAACTCCAAGTAACATAAAAAAAAATTGAAACTTGACATACTTCTGAAAAAAATGTCGTGTAACACAAACACATAATTTTTTTTTTAGCATGTGAAATGTTTTTGTAGTCCAAAGGCTTCGGAATCCCACCAATGGCCACCATGTACAGAAAAGACCATGACATAGAGGACATAAGTGCATAGCTATTAGTAAGTCAATTTTATTGCAGTCAAAATTCTTCATTTACTGGATGGCTATTTGTCCACACTGCCAGGTTCATGAGTCGCCCGACAGGCCCAGTGGTTAGAGCCTCTTCTCTAAAGTCGCAAAGTAAGGGGTTGATCCTTACATCGTAAGTTCGAATCTTACTCTGAGACATGGAGACCTGTCCGTCTAATAAGACACTGTAAAAATATATTATATTTATATTAACCAGTTAAGGTCCCCTGTAGCAGTAGGTGCTGGCATGAAAAAGATCCCTCACATATATAATACAGGGTATATTATAATTATAAAATATACTTTATAATAACTTTTAACCAATATTTTAAAATGAAAGTTTTATCAATGTGTCATTTGTAGATTTTTTTGTGATCTGAATTATCTGATTAAAAATACATATTTGATTAGAACAAATTTTGCTAAACTTCTTATGAAATTTGTTCCTGGACAGAATACGTTTAGAGATGATCATGCCTTGGTCAAATCAAAGGAGTTCCCTCAGTCTTTCAGAGAGATGTTAGAGTGATCATTCAACATGAATATAATGTGCATATAATTTAATCTGGAATCTAAAGTTACAGATATAGACCTGCAAACTTACCAACAAATAAGCATATCTGCTTGTTAATTATTCTTTGCCAGATACGTCACTTTTAAGGAATGCTCTTTATTTCCATCAATGATGCAAGTATTGATTGAAGATCATGTCATGTGGTATAGGAAATTCTGACTTGACAGCATGATACGTCGAAGGTTTGAGAGAAGAGAAGCAAATACAAACCCTTGGCAGAAGTCACTTATTTAAAAAAGATTCAAAGTTTTATGTATGTCCATCTTTTGATGTTTTTTTATATGCAGCTTATTAAGTAACAAAAGTGGTTTCAACAAGTGACCCAGTAAAGACTTGAAAATGTAAAATATTCCTTGTAATTTCTTAAACAATGTTTTCAGGGCGACAAAAATGTGTTTGACTTAGTTTTTGAAAATGACAAAATGAGAACTTCATTGTATCATAAAAAATGATACTGGTTGCAATACATCTTTTCTTAATGTGTTTCATTTTTAAAACGTGTCACTAAGATTGAATTACACGAGAACAGACTTTCAGATTTTGTTCCTGTTTACTTAGGACAGATATGACAACCAAGATGTAAAAAAAAAATCAAACACCACAAAAATATCAACATTTGTGACATCTCTGTTGATTTTGTTGTTTACAATTTCATGTGTCAGATATTGGACAATATGTCAATTATAAATGCAGCATTTTAATTTTGATATGTACTTACAATTTAAACAGATTTCTGTACTGATATGAGCTCGACCCAGAAAGAACAGAAGTGTCAAGGTCAATACTTAAGACATTTGTTTGTTGGATGTTTTATACACTATTTCTGACCTAACATCTTACATACGATACCATGGAAAACTGTCTAGAATAAGAAATAAAAAACCTATAAAGCTGGAAAAAATGAATATTGTTGTTGCTTACCAACCATTTAAATGTCATTTCACACAAATTTGGACAAAAAAAAAACATATGGATATTTCAATTCAGTAGAATGCTTTTTAAAGAGTACATTCAGAGTTTTTCTTTGGTATCCATTTTTACAAAATTTAAGCAAGAAAAAATTCCAAAATCGTGCACTTATTTGACAGTGACCTCCAATAAAATGAATCAAATGAGGTCAAACTTTTAGAAAATTATCTGATGTATATTCTGTTTAGTGTCATTACCCCACATTCGACTTTAAAATGGAATTGGATGGATAAATGTGTATGTGATGAGCAAAAAACAAGAAATACTGCCTAAAAATTGAAAAGTACTCGTTGTTTGCAGAATTGAAAAAAAGAGTTAATGTGATTAAAGTTGTAAAGAATAATGTAGATCACTTTAAAAAATATTTAAGATTAAAATGTGTCAAAATATGGAATAAAATTCTGAACTTATTTGACCTTTGACCTCAATTTTTACCAGCAAGGTCAGTCGTGAGGTATCTTTGTAGTTATGAAATATAATTGCCAGAAAACTCCCTACAAAATAGTGTGCATACTGTAATGCCTAGATTACAGTTTGATAGATTGATTGATTGTATTTTGTTTAACGCCCCTCTTGAGAATTTTTCACTCATATGGAGACGTCACCGTGTGCCGGTGAAGGGCTTCAAATTTAGACCTATACTCGGCACTCAGGGCCATTGAGCAGTGAGGATTCCTTATCGTGCCAGCGCCTACGGTGTCACGGGACCTACATTTTTTAGGTCATATCCGAAAGACCCGTGACTTTCACTTCTAGTGCCGAGTGCTAGGCGAAGGAACAGTCACTACCTTTGTTTACGTCTAGGTATGACGCAGCGCCGCGAACGAGAATCGAACCCGGGCCTCCCGATCACGAAGCCACCGCTCTACCACTAGGCTACCGTGATCGGTGATTACCGTTTGAATAAAAAGGTTATAAGCGAATTTATTAGGATATGTCAAAAGGTCAGCAAAAACGCTTAAAATATACCGGTAGAGAAAGGGTTAATACAAAGTGAAATTCGTCTGTTATCTCACCTGACATACATATTTAACATTTTCTATCTTTTCTATCTATATTTCTATACCTTTCCTCTCGAAAGTTTAAATAGACAATACGAAATAATCCTTTTGGAACCTTTATTTGTGGATTAACTTGCAATCTTGAATTCAGATCGATTTAAGGAAAACTGAACATATCAATCGAACAAGACGAAAAAAATTTAAAATTATGAGTTCAAAATATTATTTCATTTAAAGAAAGGATTAATATTCAGCGTATATTTTTTAAAACTATGAAAAAAATAATGATTTATGTTTAGATACCAAACAGTATTCAAGCTCAAATCACAAAATAGGATCAGAACAGACAAGGACATCTAAAACATCAGAGATGGAATATAGTTCCATGAATGAGTGAGCATCTCCCTGTCGACATGACATAAGCCCTATGCGTGTATTTCTTGTGATGATTAAAAAAACGGAAAAATCAGTTGACAATGCAGCACGGTTAAGGCTACACGTGGAATTAATATTGTAATGAGGTAATAATTAGGTGTCATGACAGCTGCTCGTCCTGATTTATCCATTTAAGGAAATAGATTGATTGATTGTATATTTGTGTAACGTCCCTGAGAATTTTTCAGTCATATATTATAGAGGTATATCTATTACATCAAACTTGGGAAAACTTTTCAATAGGATTATTCATTTCAGACTACTAGATTTTATTAAGGACACATCACTTATTAGTGAAAATCAAATTGATTTTAAAGAGAAAAGCAGAACATCAGATCATATTTTTACAATTAAGACTATAACCGATTATTATAAAAACAGAAAGCAAAAGGTTTATACAGCTTTCATTTATCTCCGTAAAGCCTTTGACACTATATGGAGGGTTGGACTTTATTATAAACTTCTGAAATCCAATATACACACCAATATGTTCAATATTATATTTTCCATGTATGAAAATACAAAAACCAAGATTAAGTTTACTAATGGTCTCAGTAAAACATTCACATCTGAATGTGGTGTTAAACAAGGCGATATTTTAAGCCCATCTCTTTTTAACATTTTTATTAATGGTATTGTTGATGAACTTACAACAGGCAATTGTGATCCTGTTAAAATTAGTGAAATCTCTGTAAATTGCTTATTATACGCTGATGATATTGTTTTATTATCTGAAAGTAAAACTGGGTTACAAAATTGTTTGAACATCCTTGAATCATATTGTTCCAACTGGAAACTACAGGTTAATGTGGAGAAGTCTAAAGTTCTTATTTTTAACTCAAATGGTAAATGCTGCATTAATGAGTTTACATATAATGGAAATGTCCTTCAAACAGTTTCAAAATTTTGTTATCTTGGATTAACTTTGAAATGCAATGGAAATATGAACTTAGCTATGTCGGTACTTATGGAAAAGGCCAGAAAAGCATATTTTAAGATAATCCATGTAAACTTTTGGAAAAACTTTTTGACTCAATTAAAACACCAGTTCTTCTTTATTGCTCTGAGATCTGGGGTATTTATAATAACGTTGGTGAAAATTCTACAATTGAAAAATTTCACATGAAGTTTATTAAGGAAATTTTAGGAGTACATTGTAAAACTACTAATGCTCCTTGCAGAGCCAGGCGCGTAGCCAGCATTGAAATGAAGTGTACGCAGAAAATGGTCGGGGGTCTTGGGGCCACCCTAAGGCCCCCAGTGGGTCCAGGGCGAAGCCCTGGTGGGGGGCCAGGGGGCGAAGCCCCCGGGAGCCACTGGATTTTACGAAATTTTTCAGTCATTTTCCTTTAAAAGAAATCACGCTACATGTCTTTTCTCAAGCAAACACTTAGCTAAGTTATACTTCCATGGATACTTCAGGAAGAAAGAATAATTTGATCAAATTAATTTACGAATATATTGGTATTGGAAAAAAGTTTCCAAATGTGACAAGATAAAACAAAGAAGGAATTTAATAAGTTATCATTGGAGTTAAAGTATTTCAAAATATAAACGAGAGTGTGGGTCTTTTGATAACCTTTATATTCTGATAGCTTAAACAATGTGAGAGTACTTAAATTCTATAAATTGGTAACATCAGTAAAAGAACATTTTCATAAATGATCTATATTTTTATTTACTTGATTCAGTAATTTGAATTTTGCCATTTCTTTTTTGGTTTATCGATATTAATTCATTACTTCAACGGAAATTCTGGTATAGTTGTCCAAGACCCTTGTAACTTTTTCTCTAGATCAATGTAACTTAGATCGTTTTCCTTCATCAAATACATGTATTTGTCCGGATAATTAGGATTACGTGGATTAACAGTTGAAAATTTTGGTTCAACAATATTTTCTTTCTCAAGAATTTTGAAATTCATTTTATAAAAGACTGGATTTTAACGATATTCTGAACAAAATTTGAAAAGAAACAATTGAACATACAATTATTTAAGGACAGATAGTGCCTCCTTTTCTCCGAATGAATGTCTCTTTCTTTTTTATTCTTTTTTCTTTCTTTCTTTTCTTTTTTTTTTTGAAAATGATGTGTACGCACTTGCGTACTTGCGTATAGGCAGCTACGCGCCTGAGAGCAGATTTAGGTAGACAACCCATGTGGACAATTAAGAATACAATTTTCAAGTATAAAATTTTGGAACCATCTTATTACTTCCAAGAATACTTTCGCATTTAAAATCTATAAAACAACAGTCAAAACAAACTCATGGACTAAAAATATTTTTTTCAATTTTCAACAAGTTGGGATTTTCATTCATTACTAAAAAAGAAAATTCAATAAAACCACTTTTGAGAAGCATAAAACAAAGAATATCAGATCAATGCATACAAGAGGAATATGCAAAGATTCATAATTCATCGAAACTAAAATTTTATCAAGTTGCTTTTAATAATTTCAAACGATGCGGATACACTGATACATTAAAAAGAAAACAGACAGATCAATTATTAGCAGATTGAGACTTAGTGCTCATAACCTTGCAATAGAAAAAGCAAGACATTTTTCTATACCTACAGATAAAAGAATTTGTAATATATGTAACACAGGGGAAGTTGAAGATGAATTTCATTTTCTTTTCATCTGCCATAAATACAATAATCATAGGCTAACTTTTGAAAGGAATTTGATGAATTTCTTCCATGATAAAATATTAAATATGTCTAATACTCAAAAAGTTAAACTTTGCTTTAATAGCCATTGTGCAGAAGTACTGAAAATAACAAACTCATTTATTAAAAAAATGTATTACATCTAGAAATGACTGCTTAACAGAATTATTTTACAAATGATGTACAATTCAGCTATGATTATATATAGCCTTACATTCTATACCAGATTATTGTTTAAATATAATGAACAATTGATGATGTGCCTTTGCCAATTATTGTAATTGTGTTTGTGCCAATAAATATTTGTATTTGTATTTGTATATAGACGTTGTTATAAATTGAAAAGAAAATCCAGAAATCTACGAATTCCTTCGCGAAAATTATGCTTTAAACGCGGAAATTGATTCATTAGAATTTAATATTTCTGCAGGTTTTTGAGGTTACAAAGAGCAGTATAAAACTTTTAAAATGTTGCTGATATTAAGAAGACTTTAAAAACCATATATGCAATTTATTCATCTGAGTATGAAAATCAATACGCAACTAGGTTAAGGGCTTCCCAAAGGTAGAACAGTGTATGCAGAGCCTCGGGAATTCGATTATGACGTCAAGGTGAAATTGTACAAATGAATCTCGGCGAATAAATTATAATCTTTTTTTCATATACCCCTATATACTTTGATTTCTCATGATTATTGTAAATATTAATCAATGTGTAACTTATCTTGTCAGTATAACACTTATCGAATGTAAAATCAAAGCCAACATGATCTCGCTGTACTAACAGATATGACGTCATTAGCTAGTTTGACACGCAGTTTCCCTGTACTTGAGACGCAGATAAAGCTATTAGTGGAACTGAAAATATGAAAATTAAATCTATATAAGCGTGATCTGACTACAATTGTTTCATATTTTTGAATGCATTAATCAATAGTTCACAGTCTTATTTAATTGATAATTATAAGGTCTCTTATAAAGCCGCAGTCATGCACTTTTAAATAGAAACGTACTACAATCATATGTACTCCCCCACCAAAATTTCAAAAAGTTCAACGATATCCGTTAATTATAAATTATAATATTTTATACACATGTACATACCGTCCCTACTATTTTGAAAAAGTGCTGGGAACAAGTTGTGCGCTGTTGAATTTTTCCGTAGTTTAACATTTCTTCAATGCGTATAGTGTAAATGCACATACTTCATCAAAAGTCGGCTGAATTTTATATAATTCTCGGGCAGTGAGAAGTTGCTCCCAGCACTTTTCGGGTTAAGAAATTTCTCTTGTATAAAACACAATCGATTTCATAGTGAAAAATTATCCGTATATCGTTGAACTTTTACGATCTTTGTATCCGTACATATTTTTTCTAATTTTAAACATTTCACGTGACAAACAGCTGATGTACATGAAGTCGCGTTGGCCGAACTCGGTTGAGACCCCATACATGCATATGCATTAGTATAGTTCCCATTAAATTAAAACTAATGCTAATAAAAAAAAAATAACATTATATTGATTTTTTCGGAATATTTTAAGGCTTATTTCCTATGGGCGGCCTTAACCTAGCTGCGTAGATGAAACAAGGCAACTTGTGGTATCACGATTCCTCATTTTAGCGGAACGCTTTTGCGATGGAGGTAATAAACGTCTGTTGAATGGGGCAATTGTGCTATGAAAATAATGTAAGATCGAACGTTTCAGAAATTTAAGATTGCATTGTACCTTTGGCATAAGATGTTTGAATCATTCGATTATTACTTCTGTAAATAATGTCATATGACCGAGAAATCTTGCGAGATTTAGAACTGTCTCGATTTTTGTGTAGAAGAGCGTGTACGATAGAAGTTAGATGGCTGAGTGGTACTAGCGACATTACATATTATAAAACCTCTATCATCACAGAACTATGTTTTAATATAACACTAGGGATTAATGATGTACGTCACTGAAAACAGCATGGAAATATGTTCATTGTATCCCTATCAATACTGTCTGTATTATACCGGATACACGTCAGAAAAATTCGATAACACAGATGTAGTAAGAATCTTCTTTATCTTATAAACATTCCTTATTCTGGCTTTTCAAATGCACATCATGAACATAATAAAACACACTGAGCTTTTATCACTCTTCTCTATGTCACCAGAATCTCCTGGATGTCAAGACTGTGATGTAGCACATTGATTGAGATTTAATCAAATTAAAATATTTTGTATATGACTGCTACAAGCAGCTGCATAATCCTTTAGTTTATAAAATAATTACTCTGAACACAAAGAATTGTTTACATAGTTGAAACAACTTTATTCTACTTTACATCTTAAAGACCCCATATCATAATGAAATTTAAAAAGCTGATGCATTGTACATTTCCTGTTCAACTACTACTACTAGTCTCTCTTTCTCTCCTTTTAAAAGTAAGACAACCTTCCTTTGAGTCTTCTCTTATTATAGATTCAATAATATACAGGGCTCCAAGAGATATTGTGGTGACGTTAGCTTCATGGGTAACTGAAAGTTCGTTGTGTAATTTCCGACTTTTCTTTTATGTCATTTAATAGTACAGACGTAGAAGATTTTTATCCTGTAAAACTGATTAAACTGGTTTATCTGACATGTTATTTCAGAAGAATATTACTAAACTAAACAATTTTCTAGCATAAATGTTAATCTTGTCTTTGAAACGAAAAATGTAGATTTTTTTTTCTTTTCTCCATTGCTGAATATATATAAAAAAAACAAAATCTTGTTTGAAAGTTGCAAGAATGTTTTTGCTTGAACTATAATTTTGAGGATGATTTGGAAGAACAGATCTTTAATTATTTGTCGTAGAAAATATGCTCAGTTATTTGCTATAGAAAGTTAATATAACTGTGGAATATGAAAGGAAATGTTAAGCTGTTGAGTAAACCTCGCCTATATAAGTATTTAAAATAATGAAGGACCTTTCATTGTATATTTTTAAGATAATGATTAATCGCCTTCATATTCAGTGAACATTCACATTTAATAGCTATTAGTTTGCCGATTCTGGAGCAAATATAAAATTAGGGTTCCAAAAATGACTATGAATAAGGTAAAAGTTTAACTTAAAAGATACAAACCTAGGTAGGCTAAATATTTTGTTGAAGTAATGTAAAATTTTGATTTTATTAAAACGTTCGGGATGGATCTCTTTCACATCCAAGAATCACAAGTTTTAACAGGTACAAATTTACTTAAAATATGTCACTCCATATATATCCCTCCGACATATAAGGTCAACCCTGTAGTATGTGGTCATAGTTTTATACGTCAATATTAAGAGATTATTTTTATGATCTAATTCATATATTATACTTCCTGGAAATATAACTTGAATCTGTCTGTCTACAATTATTTTAGATTTTTTTTTCTTCATTTCTCTATACAGCCTTTATTTTAGCTGCTTTCACAAAATCGCCAGCTTTATTGATTTGAGTTGTCTATCTTTTCTAATGCACAATAGAAATATAATAAACCTTCATTCAAGGTTTCAAAATATTTCACTTAGTCTATTAAAATTATATTCCATGGGAGGCGGTTTAAATATTTAAGCATATGTTTTTGTTTAAGTTATGAGTTAATATTCTATTATAAAAATTGATTAAATTAAATGCTAGCATTATTGTTTTTATCCCTCTGTCTTGTCTACAAAAAAAATTTTTCCTTTTAAAATTCTTTTTTTTTATTTCGAGTTAGGCACATTTAAATTGAAAACTCGGAA
>PRKT01000758.1:0-51348 GCA_003671525.1 Saccostrea glomerata
CATAAATCATCAGTTCCGTGAGTTTCGACAGAATGTGGTCCGACTACAAGAATGGGTTTGGCAATCCGAATGGATCCTACTGGATAGGTAAATTATATCATTTATTGTAAGGCTACAGAGGACATTGCAAATTTACGGCTCCCCGATGGTTAGAGTTCCAGATGCAGAAATATTTCCCTCCCTCGGGGAACCATGAATTTGCTTTTTCCATTCTATTATACTTTCATGTTAAATACTAAAATTTGATTGATTTAGACGCAGTTAACAATCTGTTCTATTACCCTCGGCCTTAGCAATACACGTGACAACGGGTAACACAACGGTAAATCTACATGCTTGGAAATTGTGCGCGCACGGTTCACCGTAGAATTCTCAAAACGTCAGTTGCGCGTTTGAAAGAACCGGAATAAAGTTGAAGTCAATAAAAGCTTGCTTCCGATGAAGCTTACTTGAAAACAACAAACTACAGACGAAACATGTTCTGCAAGTGCAGAAATAACGAAACTTTAGATGATTAAGGACTCGTAGACTAAAAGTATCAAATAAACGATAAAGAGGTCAGTAATTTTTTTTCGAAATAGCGGTGAGTTTGAAAGCTTTCTAAACGTGAACGAAAAGGCGATCGACGATTTGTATTGCTGACATAGTAAATCAAGAAGACATTCAGTATAATAAAATAAATGATGCATGTTTTGAAGGGTAACAGTTGAAATTGACACCCCTCGGAAAACCATTGTCAACCTCCGCTGACGCGTCGGTTGGCCATGGTTTTCCTTCGTGTGCCAATTTCAACTGTTACCCTCAAAAACAGGCACCATTTATATAGTACCCATTCCATAACTGTCTACATACCTATACAATCGTATGTTGATTTATATGACAACATAAAATTAATATGTTCTGCTTTATTAATTCTTTATATATTACACGACGATAAAATATGTAAGGAAATGACGTAATACATCAACTTACTAAAAGAAGGAACTCCTCCCTCTACGTTTCCATGACACTGACCAATGGGACAAAGCTCTATGAATTATACAATCAGTTCTCTGTTGGTGACGAAATCAACAAATACAGACTTTTTCTTGGAGGACCAGCTACCGGGGCACTGGTTAGGCAAAAAAAATGTGTGGCAATCGAAAAGAAGAAAGAGAGAGAGAGAGTTTTATTTCTTAACGTGACAGATAGACAAATCTTTCTCTGAGAATCAGTCCTATTGTTAGTTAATAATGGGGGGGGGGAGTAATGTGTGAATATCGATGATTTGAAAGTGAATTTTTTCTTGTAATTTGAAAATCGAGAATCCATACTATATAAGCAAACAAGTATTAAATTGCTAAAAGTATTGAACAAAATCACAAGCAGACTGGTCTTTCGAATTAGATAGTATAAACAGAGGTCCTGTACGTGCTGCCACGAAAAAAAAATCATTTTTTGACAGTGTATTACATGTATTATTGAAAAAAATTTGTAGCTCTCAACCGAAAAGTCGTGGCGTCACCATATGCATGAACAATTTTCAAGAGGGACTCTAAACAACATACATTCAATCAATCAATCATTCTTTTATTTCTGTTGAGACTCATTAATATATTCTTATATAGTCAAAATAACAAATCATATGATTGCGTCCATGACAAAAGGGTCCTTATGGCATTTTTGCTAAAACAGAGAAGTGACGGTGAACTTCGACGCAGATTTTTTTTTAACCACGCTTTTTGATGTTTGACGCATCATAACATGTTTCCAACATGTGGAATTTATTTTTAGTGTTAAATTAATTTAATCAATATCTGAATCTCCTAATCCACTGATTTTAATAGATATAAATAAAAACATTAAGAACTGGTTATCTATTATACGTACGTCTCTAATACCAATAGTTTTCCTACATGCGTAAATTAATGTATAGACGCTGTAGACAAGGTGCATGTTTTTTTTTTTTTCTGATAGCGAGAATAATGAACCTTTATAATAAACCTTTATAATCTAGATAAACTTTATTTACATATTTACATATTTACATAATTTTTAGAATACATGTTAGATATGGTAAAAATATTGCAAAGAAAAATTGTCTTCCTTTTTTGAGATCCGCTCCACCACTCTCAATATACATCGCGTCGATCACATGTAAACATTGATTCCTCGGTTCATACTGCTTAAACTGTTGTTAAATTCTTTGTACAAATGTTGAAACTAAACATACATCTTCCACGTTTTTACAAATCTAGCAAAAATGTGTAAGAACGATAGTCAAGAATATTTGTATTTTCTATAAATAAAGATAATAGAGATAACTCTGATGTCACCAATTGATGTAACAGGGGTACCAGAGAGGGCCATTCATTTTACTTGTGTACTTTTTAACATTTCAGCTGCATGTTCACATGAATTTGCTCCCGAATTATAAAAGAGATCATTTATGACCAAATGAAAACACTTTTAATCATCAGCATAATTATGAATTTTTGAATAAAAAAAATCTCGTGTACTTTGGGAACAAGGTACTTTAAATTTAGAAAAGGAAAAAAAAACAAAGAAAAAAAAAGGAAAATGCAAAATTGAACAGACTTAAAAATGATTTTTTTTTCAAATCTTTTATCTATACTTTTTTTTTACATGATATAATTTAACAACGAATTTAATTTTTTTTTTAAATTATGTACATGTAAGTGTCTTCCTTATAATCATGATTAAATAAGTTAATTAAACTTTTAAAATGTTCTTTGTCTTATTTTCTTGTTGCACAAAGACACTTCAATTTAGAGAAATTAAAACAAACAAAAACATCCAAATGAAAAAAAAATGTTTTAAATGTTCTAACTTAAATAGAGCTGGTCAAGTAAATCTGAGGAGAAAAAGAGAGAGGATGGAGGGTACAAAAAAATATTTATATTGAATAGATCTATTTATCTAATATTGAGAAATGTGAAACACTATTGAAAAAGTTGAGTTTTCAAAACAAATAAAATAATAAAATACTGTAAAATGAAAGAAATTTTTTTTTGTTCGTTAAACTATATATGCATGGCTATTTATTTTCAAGATCTCCAAGTTTAATATACATGTAACTCTTTGGTACTTACGTGTTGTTGTTGTTTTTTCATACGGAGTTCAAATGTTTTAAGCATTATCTGTAAATTAATTCTTAAAGCCATGAAGAATTTTGTCTTTCACAAAAGCTCAATCAGCATCGAATGTCTCTTAACAGATCAATTATCATCCTAAAAACTCAATCATCACTGAATTTATAATCTCATTGCAGTTATCAGTGTGGAATTATATACTGTTTAACCTGCCATCAAATTATGGATAATAATAATTATATATGCACAAATATATGATTTTATTTGTTTTGATTGATAATAAAAAAAATCCTTATAAGTTCGGGGTCGGGTTTTATATTTACATGTAAATGCTGACAGAAAATAAAATTCAATGCTGAAAATACATGACATAGAACCGCAACAATATGCTTGCATTATTTTTTTCATTTTGGCCGCAGTGCGGGGATGGGGGTGGGGGTGTCCTTTTGTATTTCCGTAACATGTAAGGCTTTACAAGGCTTAGTATATCCAAGCTTCTGGCACGGGACCAGATTGGAATTCATACTCTGTAAAACTCACTTCATAGAATAAAACTAGAAAACAAAATCATTAGAATGAAGGGGGATTTTTTAAATTAAGTCATAAAATAATATGATGAATTTTCTAAGATGTTTACATCCCTAAAAAAATCGGACATTTCAATGCTCAGCCAGTTCACCGACAATTGTCATGAAATATATTATACTAAACAGTCATATTTAACTGACTGACTATATATTTAGGCATGAACAATTACATTTTTTTTTTTTTTAATCCACTCCTATCCCAACAAAATCTATACATTAAACTTCATGGTTCATAACAATTACATGATATAGTTATTATTGATTTGTCTACTGGAAATTCTTTTTAATTAATGAGAAAAAAATGACAAACCAATTTGTTTGAAACTCTTATTAGATTTATGCAAATGGCATCTTTAATTTAATACTATGGGTATGCTCCTAAAACCATCCATTTCATAAAATAAAACCAGATTTTGTTATTCTAGGGTATCATTATATACATGATTAACAAGACTGAATTCATAGCAATTCAGTTTCAGGCTCATAGTGCTTATGATCGCTATGCAATTTTGAAAATGGCAATGCTCAGATTTAAAGGTACAAATATAAAATGAAGAATAATATGCAGTATTATTTCAAACCTAAATAAAAAAGTGATTTACAAGTTGTAGGATTAATGGTACTGGGTGCACCTAAAACTTTGGAAGCAAAAAAAAAATTATTTATTTAACTCGTATTCACAAGAATTGTAAGTTTCTGTCATTTAGATTTTACCCCGCCCCTTTTACCAACATACACATAATCCTACAATTGTAAATCCAGGGTCTATCTATTGTGTAAATGTTTGCGGATTATAACTCATTCATTTGTTTGTAAAATTTCCACCTTTTGATTGGTAAATAATAAAATATTTTTACTGCTAGACTGAAAAATATTTCGTGTATCCTTTATAATTTTCAAAAAGCAGTGTCATTATTGACCCCATCCAGACAGATTGTGTATCGTAATAACATGTTACCACACTTCACAATTTTTCTGTCTTTATATAAAATTTAGAAAAAAAGAACGATCAAATAAATTTTTATTTCGCAGTAGATAGTTAGGTAACGTATTGTTGTTCCAGATATAATTAAAAAATAATAATTTTCACATATATGGTACCAAAAGATATATCGTTTTATGCTGAATTCTTGACCTATCGAGAGCAATGTTTAAATTAACTCAATTTTTTAATGAATTCTACAGGCTTATCAAATGACTCTTGCATGGATTACTAGTAAATAGTTTGTTTGAGAAAATAATTGTTTAAAAAAAAAGAAGAATTCTGAACGGATTTCGCCCCCTGTTCAGGTCTCCCCATGGTGTCATAGAAAAACGAAATGTAAAATTAACATTCGCTCGTAATACTATACACCACTGATGAATTCATAATATGTATAATTATTAAATAACTATTGATAATTAAAAGAGACAATGAGATAAAAATAATGTGTCCGGGAAGCTGTTAAATCTTATACAACTATTAATTACCGTAGTAAAATTACAGAAGAAAATCATTTAAACGTTCACTCTAAAAACGTTTAACGTTGTTGAAGAACGACGTTATTATTAATCTGTAGAAGTATCTTTGATAAAAATGAAGAATAAACCTACTTAGAGTAGACGTAGGACCATAAAAATTCACATTTGACAACTTCTAGCCTTACTCTATCAAAATCCATGAAAAACTCAAAATGCATAAAAATTGCCATAAGGACCCTTTTGTCATGGGCGCAATCATATGCCAATCATCAGAAAAACAAAGAAAAATTTTAAATGTAAAATGTGTTGTTTAGTTTAATTGTAAGCAATGCAAATTAAGACAATTCAAAAAAGTTTTTTAATGCTGAATGATATAGATGTTTTCTTTTAGTTTTTAATTTTAAGCAAACAGTAATAATCTAATCTGAAAAATGTGTCTGTGTAATATTTTTATTTGTCAATTCTACAGGTGACGCTATTTTAGACACTGGTGATTTTGACTTCTCCACCCCGGACAGAGATAACGACAGATCTAGTATAGGTGACTGTGCTGCTTTCTATAACATTAGAGGCGGCTGGTGGTTTAACCACTGTCACTACGCCTTCCTTAACGGACAATGGTCCCCGGGGTCCTGGGAGGATCCGTGGTATCCTACAGTAACTGGGAGGATCCATGGTATCCTACAGTGACTCGGAGGATCCATGGTGGCCAAGGGTAAAGTGGGGGACGTCAGTGAAGAAGACCAATATAATGATCAGTCGGCATTAGGTAAACATCATTAAATCTTAATAACAAGTTTTTTTTTTCTTTTGGTATCTCCGTTAAAATTTCGAATGGTTTTACAATCTTTTTCTAAATAGAAAAAAATAGCTTTTATTTCTGTTAAATATCAATTTAATTCTTTGTTTATTTTTTTTTAACAGAGGAAAGACCATCCATCAATTATGCAAACCCGCAAGAAAGGATTTTAAATTAACCTTTATCGCAGGATTCTTCTTAAAAAAAATGTTTGACATCAAGTGACAAAACAAATACTTTGTCAGTAAAAAGGCGATGAACTATTCTGTGAAGCAATAAATTTGTCTTATTTGTTTTCCTACTGAATGTATTCAGTAAAAGATGTACATTATTTTGTTGTAATAAATTAAAAATAATAAATAGTTTTCTTTTTTACTATCAGTGATAAATGGAGATGTCTGGACGGATAATTAGGTTGTAGATTGCTTTATTGTTGAACCTATTACAGTGGAACCTGTTTCATCTAAAACATATGCCATACGCTGTAGTGTGATTCCCGCCACTCAATTTCCTATCCTATGTCTATATTTGTCGATGATCTTTCTACACCTTGATCATTCTGACACATACATTTGTAATTTGTTCCCCTTGTATATGGGATGAGATAGGTTTCACTGTAATAAAGATTGGTTTTAAGATATTTATAATAAAAAATACTCCATATATTTGAAGTTTATGTTCTGTACAGTGTAGTATAATACCTATAAGATTATGCCTCTCTAAAACATACCCTTATCTTTTTCCATTCATGCAGCATTCTGAATGGATGAGCATGTATCATCCATTAATCTACTCAGTATACAAAAACCACTTAAAGGGATGTCATTCTTCCTTTTTAATTTCATGGTGAAAATCAGCTAAATATTTGACATCAAGCGTAATGAATATATCTTTCCACAAATCTAATTATACCATAAAATGATGCTAGATTCGTACTCCTGACAGGTCTAACATTTTTATCAAGTATTTTATGAGCTTAAAGGAAAAAAGAAATTAAAAAAAAATTGATTGTTTCTTATGTTAGTGGAAGGATATGGAGATATCGAACAGTATTCAATCTCAAAGTCCATAAAACAATACAAAATAAAAGCAGAGCAAACACGGACCCCCGAGACAACAGAGGTGGGATCAGGTGCCATGGAGGAGTGAGCATCCCATACCGACCGGTCACATCCGACGTGTGCTCCAGTATTTTTGAAAAATAATTCAAATTTGCAAAACAAGACAAGGAGTAAGAAAAAGTAAAAAAAAAGTACTGATTCATTATTTCCTGAAAGATGTCGTTTTATATCTGCAAAGACTTTGCAAATAAAACGTAGCAAGATAGCATAAGTTATTATGTTTCCAAACACATTTGCAATTATAAGACTACATCTCTCAAAATAAAAAAAAATTCAATGCTTAGGTTATGACACAATTAAACATTGATATATGTGTTAAGACAAGTCATTCTCTATTATGCGATGTATAGGCTATGGTACATATATCAAAATATTTAATAAACTACAAATTGGAATTTGTAGTTGAATAAATATTAAAGTGATATTTTTATTGACATATTCTTACTTAAATGAATAAATTTCTATGCTTATTTTATGAAGCAATTCATTGTCTTTTAATTAGTATGTTTCTGCGATTTGTTTTAAATATTTTTAAAGTCATCACCTTTATCATATAGCTTGATTGTTAAAAAACCATTATAAGGTCTTCTTCAAGTAAAATATCCAAGTATGAAACAGATGTGTCAGACTCTGTTGTATCTTTTGTCTCAAGCTCACCAGGATATATCGTATCGAGGTAGGAATGAAAAGTACCATTCTTAATTGACAATACATCGTCGATATATCTAAATGTCGTGTTAAAGGCCACAGCAAAAAAAAAATTGATAGATAAAAGTTAGGCACATGCATTGCTTATAATGAAAGAGTTTATTTAATATTTCAAAGTAACAAAAGGACACATATGAATTTACAGGGCGTTTAACTGATATGTAAGAACAGAAATATGCACAAAACCAGAAAATAATTGGAATTATTCATTCTTTTTTTTTAAATGAGCATGAATTATGCTTTTTATACACATAAAAAAGCTTTTGTGAAAATGACCATTTTAATAATCCGAATAATTAATTTAACTGTAATGCTAAATCTTGTTTTTTTATTGACCGACTGGCTATTTCGAGGGCAAACTGAAATAAGAGGCCACCCCTGTCTTAAGTGGCTAGTTTCTAGACTTCTCAAAGATGGCCTATTAAAACAGGTTTGACTGTACGTCACAAGTGTTCAGTTCTGAAAGTGACAAGTGTCAGGTTCTGATATAAAGGAGGTGTCCATTTATGATACGTCTCAGGTGTTCAGTTCTGATACGTCACAGATGTCGAGTAGTTATGTCACGCCGGAAAGTTATATCACCCTCGACGGAAACAGTTATGTCATCCTTTTGATCACGTTCTCGTGTTTTTACGTTACGCATTTTAGTTCGGGTTCGAGATTTTATGACGTTGGTTGCTAAGCAAAAGTAAACAACACAGCGTATTTCTTAACGTCAAGAAGTCATTTTTGGAGTATTTGTTTACATTTTAACGATTTTGAAGGATTTTAAATTTTCTTTTAATTTTAAAAATGTCATATAACATATACCACATGGCTTCTCGGGCGACTATACCAAAATAATTGCCCCTAGGTGACAGGAAAGCCCTGGAGTGTTCTGGACACTCCAGGGCTTTCCTGTCACCGAGGGGCAAATATTCTGGTATGTCACCCTCAAAGCCATGTGATATATGTATAATACGTCACATATGTCCAGTACTGATTCATCACATGTGTTATGTACTTATACGTCACAGATGTCCAGTACTGATACATCACAGGTGTCATGTACCTATAAGTAACAGATGTTCAGTTCTGATACGTCACAGTTGTCTAGTTTTGATACGTCACAGATGGTTTGTTATGATACGTCATAAATATGTCCAGTACTGATACGCTACAGGTGTTAAGTTTCGTTATGTCACTGGTGTCCAGTTGTGTTAAATCACCGATATCATGTTGTGTAACATCACAGTCAAAGGTACGCTATCCGATTCTGATAGATCACAAGTGCCAAGTATTGATACATCACAAATATCCAGTTTTGATACGTTACAGGTACCCTGATTTGATACGGCATACGTTTTTACTTGTGATTCGAAGCTCTTCATTTCTTTCGCGTAAGATATGTCCAGTTATATAAAGTCTTCAGTCTTTGTTGTCCTTCAATTCTTAATATTACAATATTCACATTAAATGCAGTCGTTTTTTCCAATTTTTTTTTTATAAGTGCGAGGTCGATATACTTTCTCTAAGGTCTATATATCGAGGGATTGTACCGAATCAAAAGGCTATTGTTTATTGTTTTATTATTTTTATTAATTAAGAATAAATGTCTTTAAATCTTTCTATAAAATACTCAGTACCTTCTTATACGAGGCATTGTTATGTCATTGCATTATGACGTCAGTATGAAAACCAGCCGCAGCATCTGTTTATAGAAATATCCAGTGTATAAATGTTACGGTTTTTTCCAATGAATAAACACTTTTGGTGGTAACAGATGAATTTATTGATTTATACAAAACGCAGGCTCTGAAATACACACAAACATAAAATAAACATACATGCACACAAAACACACATCAAAGGGAAATAACTCAATTTCAAAATTGAGCACAAATGATAATCAATTAGCTTGAAATGAAATAAATATGACTTTAGATAGAATAGTAAAACTGAATCATTTTAGCAATTCCCAATTATAATTTAAAATCAATATTCTATCAAATCAAACAAATAAATCAATATTTCTCAAATTCATCGGTGCAAAACAATTTGTTAACACAGAAAACACAATCAAACACCACAAACAAATTCAACACATAAAACATTGATCTTACCAGATATATGGTATCAGAACCTTTTCTGTATATCTAATATGTAATTGCAGCTATGGCTAGGAACCCTCTAAAAACCAATAGTTATATTATATATTGATTTCATCAAAAATGTAAAATATTAAATAAATACTATTTTTATATTTATCACACAATCAACATTCTCACAGGTTAATAAAGATTAATAAATAATGTCTTACTTTCTGTCTAGGTCAGTAAAGTCCAAAACCTTTATCAACACATACAATGAACAAAACAGGAATTCAGGAATGAAAAAATCAAATACCCCAATATCACTATACCCTCTAAGACTTTACCTTTGACACTCAAATTCAACCAACCAGGAATAGAACCAATGAACCATGAACAACATATACTACACAACCTATGGAAACCCATGACTGACTTAAACTAATAAATAACTTAGAATATGGAAACCTGTTTATGTAATCTCAATAATTTATTTTATTTAAACAAACCAATAAAATAAATATAAATCTATACTATCACAAACTCCCCCTTGTTCGAAAAATGACTTCCATGTCATTTAACAAGTAAGAGTACAAAATGAAAATAACAAGAAAATAACAACATCAGTGCTGTTGAGCAAGCAACACAAATTTATTTACAAATGAATACGGAAATTCATCAATCATACCATATTCCGCTGTTCGGCAAATACTTGTACAGCATCTGAAAAGCTTTCATAAGTCATAAGAATAATGCAAATGAATCATGAAATGATTACATTCATATCAATTCATATCAAAATAGAATTTGCAAACAATCATAAAAGCTTTAGATTAATTTGCAACATTATCCTACATTCTGCAAATCAAAATACAGTTAAATCACACAAGTTCATCTGTCAAAATACAACAATTCAAGATCAAATCAAGAATTTAAAACATGTTTCACCACAAAATCTGTTGTGTCCTTAGAAATTGTGGCATTCTGTGTCGATTTGATAAAAGTAAGGATAAAATCAGCTTTGTCCTGCCAGGCATGTTGTTTTGTTGTACTCGACTTTGTTATAAACTCACCTGACGTCAACCATTTTGGTTTCTGCTTTAACCTTGATGACCTTCTAGGTTGCGATGACAAATCATTGGTCGTATCATCCAAAGCAGTAGCTCCATTATCATTATCAACATCATCATCACCTTGTTCATCTTCATTCTCAGTTTCTCCTGAAATTTCAGATGATTCTTCATCAGAATTCACATCAGAATTCTCTGATTCCTCGGAAGCGCTTCCATGTATATTTGGTTCCTGATGTTCAGTATCTGCAATATTATGTTGAATATTGCTATCTGAATCAGATACCAAGATCTCATGCTCAGTACCATCACTCTGTACATCATCGTCTTTGTCTAACTGCTCTGAATGTTGAGTAATCTTACGCTTAATTGGAGTCTTTCTCTTTCTGGGTAATGGAGTGGGCCTATCAGAAATAAAACCAATTGGATATAGTAAATTTCTGTGTAGGGTCCTCTTCTTTCCTTCTCCATTTTCTTTCTTTACAGTGTAAACTGGAATTCTGGAATTGGGCTGTGATAGAATGATATAAGGTGTATCTTCCCATTTATCTGCTAACTTATGCTTACCTTCAAAGTGTACCATCCTTACCAATACTTTATCTCCAACTTCCAGCACTGTACCTCTTGCACTTTTATTGTAATGATCTTTCTGCTTTGCTCTAGATTTCTCTGCTTCTCTAAAAGCTAAATCATATGCTTGCATCAGTCTTTTTCTTAACTCCTGGACATACTTGGTTTGTGGCTTTCTTGTATCTTCCTTGACGAGACCAAAAGCTATGTCGATGGGTAAATTTGGCTGCCTACCAAACATAAGAAAGTATGGCGACTGACCAGTCGACTCGTGTCTTGTACAATTATAAGAATGAACTAAAGCTGATACATAGGATTTCCAATTTGTTTTCTGTTTTGGGTTCAAAGTTCCTAGCATGTTGATAAGCGTTCTATTAAATCTTTCTGTCATTCCGTTCCCCATTGGGTGATACGGAGTTGTTCTTGATTTCTGAGTTCCAATTAACCTGCAAAGTTCCTTAATTAAATTGCTTTCAAAATTAGCTCCCTGGTCCGAATGAATACGTTTTGGAATACCATAATGAGTAATGAACTGATTAAATAAAATTTCCGCTGTCGTTCTGGCTGTCTGGTTTCTGGTAGGATAAGCCTGGGCATAGCGCGTGAAGTGGTCCGTAACTACCAATATATTTTGATGTCCTCCCTTGGATTGCTCAAGTGACAAAAAGTCAATACATATTAGCTCTAAGGGTTGTGTGGTAGTAATACTTACCAATGGTGCTCTGTCAGGTTGTGACTTCATCTTGATACATCGATCGCAATTACTTACCCAGTTCTCTATGTCTGTAGATATACCAGGCCAATAAAATCGTTCTTTTATCAGAGATGTTGTTCGTTCTCTACCCGGATGACCCATTTCATCATGAAGTAACTTCAGTACTGTTGGTATTTGCACTGCTGGTAGAATAAGCTGTTTAAAATTCTGATCTTGCATGTTGACTTTTCTGTACAAAATTCCATCTTCTACACATAGCTTGTCAAACATTCTAAATAATGGACTGTTGGGAAATTGTCCTCTCCTGGGCTTTTCTCCTGATTGAACTCTCTCTATCCATGGTCTAATTCCTTCATCTTGATGTTGAAGTTTCTCCCAATCAATATCTTTTGATACATCCATCCGCAAATCAGTCTGAACTAAATCTACTGCTTCTGGTATACCTAAACTTTCTATGTAGGCAATGTCCATCTTCTTACAAACAGACCTTACAGCTTCTTTGGACATTGGAATCCTGGATAAGGCATCAGCATCCTGATTATTGATTCCTGGTCTGTATTTAATGTCAAATTCGTATGTTCCTAGAGCGGCTAACCACCTGTGTCCTGTTGCATCTAAAGTTGCGGTTGACAGCACATAGGTTAGGGGATTATTGTCTGTAATAACTGTAAAAGTATTCCCGTACAGGTAGTCATGAAATTTGTCTACTACACTCCATTTCAGAGCCAAAAACTCTAGCTTATGAGCAGGATAGTTTTGCTCTGATCTTGATAATCCTCGGCTGGCAAATGCTATAACTTTCTTTAATCCATCATGCTCCTGGTAAAGTACTGCTCCAAGACCTTGGCCACTGGCATCTGTATGTAATTCGAAAGGCTTACTAAAATCTGGGTAACTCAAAACTGGTGCAGTTGATAATTTCTGTTTCAATAAATCAAAAGCTCTTTGCTGTCTCTCGCCCCACTCCCATTCTTTTACAATTTTCTTTTTCTTCTTTCTGGATGTACTGGGAAATAACTCTGTCAACGGTTTAGAAATCTGGCTAAAATTCTGAATAAATCACCTAAAATATCCTGCAAATCCTATAAACTTCCTAATCTCTTCTGGATTGGTAGGTGTAGGCCAGTCAACTACCTTCGATATCTTGTCTGGATCCGTCTCTACTCCTTCACTGGAAACAACATGTCCCACATACTTGACTTTCCTTTTGAATAAGGAGCATTTCTTGGGTGACAATTTGAGATTGGCTGCACGGATACGGTCGAAAACTAATTTTAGTCGTTCCAAATGTTGTTGAAATGTAGAGGAAAATACAATGATATCGTCAATAAAAATACAGCAAATTTTCAAATGTAGATCTCCTAAAGTTTCTTGCATCAAACGTTGATAAGTTGCTGGTGCTCCCGTCAACCCAAAAGGCATTCGGTTAAATTCATACAGGCCTAAAGGTCCTACAGTGAAGGCCGTTCTTTCCTTATGTGGTTCAAAGATTTCCACCTGATGGTATCCGGATTTTAAATCTAGGACTGAAAAATATTTGTTCCCTGCTAAACAATCCAGCATTTCCTCAATCCGAGGTAGGGCATATGCGTCCTTTTTGGTCTTTTTATTTAACTGTCTAAAATCAATACATAGCCGTAAGGAGTTGTCTTTCTTCTTTACTAGTACTACATTTGATGACCATGGGGAATGGGATTTTCTTATGATTCCAGATCTCAACAGCAGCTTCAGATGTTCTCGTACTTCATTTATCATTGCTGGAGGAATTCGTCTGTATCTTTGCTTGAAGTTCTTATCATCCTCTAATTCGATCTTGTGATACACATTCCTTGCTTGTCCAACATCTGTATCATTTCTTGAAAATATATCCCTATAGCTTTCAATCAGCTGTTTGCCTTCTTCAATCTCATCAGGGGATAAGTTTTCCTCGTCCATTGTAATCAGCTTCAAAACATCTTGTTCAAAGTCTCCTTCTGTTTTAGTCACTGGTTCGGGATCTGTTTCTGTGACAGGCTGTATTTCACATAGAATTTCCTTTGGTTGTATTGTAACTGTTCTAGTAGTAATGTTACTCATATAGACATCTATTGGATCCAACATAGCACTCCTGTATTCAATCAAGGATGGTTCTATGTCTATATCGTTATCTATCTTGGACTTGATGGTAGGTTGTAGCATCGCTAACGTCTGTTGGTAGGGTAAGGCTTTATCTATATATCCTTTAACAATTACCCTTGAGTTTGGCTGTATACGAATGGTGTTCTTTTCTGCACTTCTTACTAGTCCCAGCCTAAAATTGTTTCTTCTAAGTTCTTTTTCCCTGAGTAGAATAGCACGGAACGATAAATACCACGGTGTTGTTAAATTGGATTTATCTAAGTATCTGTTTCCATGTTTCCTTTGAAATGTTTCCATCAAAGTATTCAGGATATTGGTTCCCAACAAGACAGGTACTTTGAGGTTATACGGACTGTCAGGAATGATCAACAAAATTGATGATACCGGGTTATCCATATCCTGTATCTGTAAATCTACTGCGATACAACCCTCATATGGCAGATGTTTGCCATCGGCACATTCAATGTTAATTAAGGTTCCTATGTCCTCAATAGGCACATGCTGAAAATGATCCATATAAAACTTTTTACTCATTGTTGATATTGTAGAACCTGTATCTATGAGTGCCTTCGTTTCTATGTCGTTAACAGAAATAGTAGCTTCTGTTGGTTCTCCGCATAAACCAGCTGGTAATTTCCTTGTTATTATTGCTGATGGTTTGTGGTCGGTTTTAGAAATCGAGTCTATGGACGACCTCTCCTCATAGACTTGCTGAAGTTTAAAGTTAGTGGCTTTCCATCAATATCTCTGCGGGCCCTACAACCTCGCTCTATATGACCCTCTCTGCCACATCTCCTACACACAACTTCTGCAAATTGTTGATTTTGTTGAGAACTAAATGTACTGGGTGTGCTGCTTGGGTCACGCTGATCTTGTTGTTGTGATCTATATTCACCTTCTGATCTCCTAGGGTAACTCCAATGTCTTCCTCTAAAATAGCCTCTGTCTCTAGTCCTGTAGTTTGCTGAACCTCTGAACTGGCTTCTACCCCTGCTTTGTAGTTCTAAGTTATTGAGCCGATGAGTAATCTGCTTCAACATTCCTTGAACTTCATCTTTTTCCTGCACAACAGCTTGCTTAAGGTGAGCTGTCCTACTCCCCACATCAATTTCATTTTCTTTCTCCAGCTTCCTTAATGCAACTCGCAAATCATCAAATCCTTTAAATCTCTCCTTTTCATAGTGGCAAATGGCTTTTAACTCAGGTTTTAATCCCTTGTACAGCATATCATGGAGCATTTCATCAGCCATTGCGGGATTTACAGCACCAATTTTAATCGCCTTTTGCATAATATTTTCCAGTCTACAGCTCCAACTAGAAACATCCTCATCTTTAGCTTGTTTAGTTCCATAAAATTCTCCTAGGATAGTTTCTCGTTCCTGTATATCCCCATACACACTTGTAAGCTTAGCTAAAATTTTGTTCAAGTTGGCATCTGGTCCTAGGTTCATAATAACCCTTCCTGCTTCTCCTCGTAATGAACGTCGGACTGCTTGGGCAATATCCTCATCTGAGTGAGTTTTATCCCGGATAAGACATTGCACTTCATATAACCACAGGTCAAATGTTGTTTCTGATCCTTTCTTATCATTACCAGTAAACACACTGAATCGTGGAGGCTGAATAATGTACTTTTTCTGTTTTTCAGTCTGTGGATGTTCTTTTGTTTCTGTTTTGACAAATTTCCCTTCCTTTGTTTCTAAGTAGGCTATCATCCATTTTTCAAGATCTGCTGGTGTGTCAGCCTTTGGAACAATTCCCATTGTTTTTAGAGTTTCTAATAAAGTTTTGTACTGTTCAGGTACTTCTGCCATGGTGATGAAGAACAATTTCTCAGAACAATTGTTGATATCAAAATACAACACAATGGTAACGACCAAGAGAATAAAGAAAACGCTCAAAACACGATTTCCACGAAAACCGATCATTCGTTGTGCACAAATATTTTCCGGTTATAAGCGATTATAGTGGCTTACGATTTACGGTTACCGCGTAATTTTTTACGGTTAATGGATTTGTGATTTAATAGAACTACGGTTTAACGGGTACCCATTTTTTTTTTTTTTTTTTTTTTTTTAAACCTTTCTATAAGTAACCCTGTATTTTGGTTTTACAATTAAAACCAAAATACTGTTTAACTAACTAATTATCTTCCTAAATATGAAATTATCTACTTAAGTACACTCAGATACTAAAACTACTTTACCACAGCTCTGACAACTTTGACTGTTTAACCTTTCTGCACTAAACTAGTGTCAACAAATATTGCACAAGCAAACCTCCAAACTCTGAACTTCTGAATCAATACTTATGTCTATGTCATTTAGGTATGTTACCGTCTACGTTAGTAAACTAGTAATTACTCTTTCACTTCTGATTCTTTCAATTGAATTTACCCCAAAATTAAATTTTTAATTTAAAGTATAAACAAAAATTAATTTGTACCTAGCTCTTTTGTTTAAAGAAAATAAATTATACCATGCTGCAGCTGACAGACAGAAAAATTTGCTACCGCTTTGTCTTTGTAAATCAATTAATGTTTCAAAACAATTAATGAAATACTATCTGATATTAAACTTGATATGAAAGCATGACACAAGTATTTCAAGATGTAAACAAATGTATCATTTAGTCAGGTGTCAAAATTTCTAAGACAATTCAGGATTTGTTCACATGTAAATAAACAAGGATCAAAAACACACAAGTTATAAACAGACAGATTAATGTTGTGATTGTTTGGCCAAATCCATCTGACTCCAACCACTGTTCAGCAGAATCACTAGTTTTATGTCCTGTTACACACAAAGTAAATTCGGGATGGGTTGTCCTGCTTATTATTCAGGAGTATAACCGAAGTTTAACAATTGTGTTGTTAATTGACACAATAAAGTCACAGAGCTATACCTGTAGCTCTTAAAATAAAGTAAAAAAACGAAAACGTTCACACAATTAACTCACATAAAACAGCCTTGCTTGTTTTCTAAGTTCACCTCACGTGTTGTTATTATTTGTTGTCAATCAGGGCCGCTTCCGGTAGGTTACATCCGGTTAGGCTCCTAGTGAGTTTGGACCTCTACCATTTCGTTCCGGTAGGTTGTTTTGTCATCCTCTCGAGTCCCTACATGGGCGCCATTTCTGTTACGGTTTTTTCCAATGAATAAACACTTTTGGTGGTAACAGATGAATTTATTGATTTATACAAAACGCAGGCTCTGAAATACACACAAACATAAAATAAACATACATGCACACAAAACACACATCAAAGGGAAATAACTCAATTTCAAAATTGAGCACAAATGATAATCAATTAGCTTGAAATGAAATAAATATGACTTTAGATAGAATAGTAAAACTGAATCATTTTAGCAATTCCCAATTATAATTTAAAATCAATATTCTATCAAATCAAACAAATAAATCAATATTTCTCAAATTCATCGGTGCAAAACAATTTGTTAACACAGAAAACACAATCAAACACCACAAACAAATTCAACACATAAAACATTGATCTTACCAGATATATGGTATCAGAACCTTTTCTGTATATCTAATATGTAATTGCAGCTATGGCTAGGAACCCTCTAAAAACCAATAGTTATATTATATATTGATTTCATCAAAAATGTAAAATATTAAATAAATACTATTTTTATATTTATCACACAATCAACATTCTCACAGGTTAATAAAGATTAATAAATAATGTCTTACTTTCTGTCTAGGTCAGTAAAGTCCAAAACCTTTATCAACACATACAATGAACAAAACAGGAATTCAGGAATGAAAAAATCAAATACCCCAATATCACTATACCCTCTAAGACTTTACCTTTGACACTCAAATTCAACCAACCAGGAATAGAACCAATGAACCATGAACAACATATACTACACAACCTATGGAAACCCATGACTGACTTAAACTAATAAATAACTTAGAATATGGAAACCTGTTTATGTAATCTCAATAATTTATTTTATTTAAACAAACCAATAAAATAAATATAAATCTATACTATCACATAAAGACTATTGTGACGTCAGCACTATTGTTGCTTCATAGAGGAACGTTTCCAATTTTAGAAACAGCAGGTTTATAAATTTTTGAAATAGAAATATCCAGTCTGTAACACTTTTTATGCTTGATCATGTGACCCGGTTTGAGCCAATCAGATAGTTGGAACAATATAGAAAAATAATAATAGCTCCTATAGAATGTTCCCTTCAATTTTATAAATTAGTTAGAGGTTTTACCCTGTTATCTGTTACAGTTAAAGGCATAGGGTTTTTCTCTCATAAGTCAAAGTGTGTGAAAAACTAGTTCAATAAAGGAAGAACGTTTTCGTTGAAATCACTAATATATATGGTAAAATTCATTCAATCGAAAATTTTTTAACATATCATATAATACATTTATCAGTAATGGTAGAGAAATTTTGCCAATTCACTGGTCGAAGTTTAAAAACAAGCACTCTTACTGAAATCAGAATTTTTTTTCATTTGCTTGAATAGTAATCTTGTTTTTGCATTGCGTGAAAAAGGTGAAGTCTTTTCTTCGACAAGAGAAGAGATATTTTTTTATATTTAAGTTTGAATTCAGGTTTTGCATCATGAAAATCAAACTGCTTACCAAAAAAGGGAAAAATATTGCGTATTGACAGACTAATGGTGTGACATCTTCGCATATAATTAGTAATGCAGCCCTTTCCACGACTGTAAAATTCAAAATAATTTACGTAAAATTATAAGCTTTTTAGTTTTTAAAAAGAAAGAATACATTAAGAAAATATGTAAAAACAACATCTTGATTTTCTACTCATTCATTACAATATGATATCAAAATATGTTGGATTTCTGATATATAATATTAATGTATTTTTTCAGACTAATTTTTCCATCAAGATGTTGGTTATTCAATGAAGCTTTACAGTTTTGATATTTAACTCGAAGTCGATATTTCTAATTTATGATGAAGAATTGATTCATGTATTTCGTATTGGAAAGATATTATTGACGCTGCTTTCATTTCAACATCAGACAATTTTCTAAAATATTGTTTGCTTATACACTTAACAAAACTTCTAAGTGTTCACTTTAATAAATGTATTTATTTAAAAGCTACTTTATAGAATGGTTAATATTTTTAAACTATTACAACAAATGAGTTTTCTCGGCAATTGTAGAAAGAAAATTCAATATCACCAATGAAAACCAATGTTCCGTGACGAAGCTTTAAAACAAAAAATCTGTACTTTGCAGCACGTGTTTTGTGCAATAAGCATCTTTTTGTGATCATTATCAAATTGTAAAAACTGGTTTCACTAAAAAACACAAAACATTGGCAAAATAACCATTGATGTAGAGGGGAGAGCTGTTGGAATATTGATATCTGGACCATCTTCGCACCACGTTTTACTCATTTTTTATTCTGGTGCTTAATTGTACTTGATATTACTTTTAAAATTTATCAAACAATATCAAAAACCAATTTAAACACATTTTTGTATAGGCTGTGCTCATTTTTTTATCACCAATTTATCACAATTTGAAAGTTTTTGACAAAATTTAACCACACCGAAAGTGACCTTAATATTCATCTTGGGAGAACATTTCGCTACATACCAGGTAAAGACAGTGTTCAAGTGTCCTGAAAAAATCTTAGAAACATGGAAACAAAAGATTTCAATCGTACGAAAATGATAAGAAATCGGTGCTTGTGGCAGTCTTATAGCAGCTCAAGCAATCTGAATTATCTTTAAAGTGGCGCACTTAAGTGCTAAACACCCAAGGATATTGACCAAAAGTTACTTATGTGACGAAACACTGTCAAATTCCCGGATCTGAATCCCACTGAACACATTTGGGATTTTAAAAGAAATGTCAAAGCCCCCCCCCCTTTCCTCACAATTTCAATGGTTTGGAAAGATCTAGTATGCAGTACATGTAGGTGTAACAGCAGATGGGTCAATCTCCTATTCAGGGGTACATGGTATCCAACAATAAAGATTGTCTTGAAGTAATAGAGCGAGTAGTGGGTCTTACTCCATCGAAATTTTTTTGTGCGAATTTTCATTTTGAGGGTACATCACTTCCTTTGCACTTTGCTTAAAATTCTGACGAGATACTTACATGAAATTTACGCAACATTGAACTTATATATGCATTATTAACAAAGAATTCAAGAAATTATTTATTGTTTGCATTTGTTCTTTAAAATTTCAAAAATGTGAGGTGAACACTTAGAAGTTTGGTTCAGTGTACATTCTCATTTTGCTTTAAGTTTTACATAGAAAAACCGTGAGTACAAAAATTGTTTAGATTTTATTTCATTATTTTAAGGTCTTGCCATTGCTTCAGAAGACAAACCATAATCAATTCATTAAATTTAGAGAGAGAGAGAGAGGGAGAGAGAATTAATATGTATCAGTTTTCTATATATTTGTGCTGTGTGGCAACGCACTTTGAAAAAATTACGCACTTTGAAAAATTTTTTCAAAGTGCGTAATTTTTCAAAGTGCGTTGTAACAGTGCTGATACTCAGTGTAGATTTCTTGGTGTTATGTTGTTTCGATTTTGCTTGTATAAGTATTAGTTTAGAAGAGTTGTTTTGGGGGGAAAAGTGTAATATGAGTGTTTCCTGATTGGTTATTTGAATTAAGACATCATATACGTATAAAACAGCATTAATTTTGTTACATTAATTTTCCACAAGTAAGTATACCTATAATTGTTTTAAAAAAGTTCAAACTATGGGGCTGCATCGAATGAAAACAACGAAAATAAATAAAATAAAATTGTTTTAGAACGTCAGTGGATCATATAGAGTATTCCTCTCTTGGGAATTTTTAAATTGATGTAAATGACTATTTTAAATGCACAGAAAAATTAAAACACTTGAAAAAAAAGATATGGTAGTTTCATTAATCAGGTTTATTGTCTTACATTCGTAGTTAAGATGCATGGGTGTCGCGCATTTAAATGCTTACAGCGATTATATTAACCGATTTATATAAAAATTTTCATATCACACATGCAGCTATTTGGTATTTTAAAGAATTGAATTGAGAAAAAAAGAATAAAAAAAACATGAAAGCACTTCTCTTCGATAATATAAAATACAAACATTCACACACTTTCAAATCTTTTTGAAAATGAGTTATTTATTTATGAAGCACAAGAGTGGACATTAGTTAATAGTTATCTTGAAATTAAAAAGGTACAATTGAATTTTTTCGTCTATTCAGTTACATGAATCGTTGATAAAAGAAATATTGATGAATTTCGACCGTACATGATGTATGAATTATATCCTTTTGCACTGTGCTGAAATCAAAACTGAAGTTGAATGAATTTTAATTCTGACCTACATTGCATGCATTTACTCTTGATATCTGTTAAAATAAGAAATCTGTTACAAAGGTGTTCACCTTATTAGTAACTTATATAGACACCGTTGAATACAATCAAGACTCTGTCTAAATGCAAACAATAAATTTCCATTAATTATAAAGAGAAAAAATAGCATAACAATGAAGTGTCCGTGTCAAATTCCATTGCAATACATAATTAAACGTTATATTTTTTTGTTTTCTGTCAATGTTAGCAAAATTTTATTTGTTCTATATTTTTCCTACCAAAATTGGGGTGAGATTTATTTTTTGATCTACATGAACTGTTTTACTTTAATATCAAAAAATATATTTTAATGAAATAAATACATTATAGAAATACACTTGTTCTGTTAGTGACATTTACTTAAATCCAAAGCCATGCATCTTCAAGTTTATTTGTATGCATATAGTTGAGGACAGAACTAATACTGTATTTTCAATCAGTCAATCAGACAAATGCCAAGCAATGATTAACATCCTGTTATCTGATATTTTGGGGGAACCATCTTTTTAAAATCTGTTTTCTTTCAAATTTTGCAGCATATAATACGCACATTTCTAAAGATTTCAACACGGAAATAACAAAAAAATACAAATAAATGTTTGTATATATTCACTAAAGGGATCAAGTTCATTTGAAAATAAGAATCTAATAATGAATAATAATAATTAAAAGAACTTTATTTTCATTGCAACTCTTGGAGATATAAATCTATGATTTTTTTTAATTTAAGTTTATGCATAAATTGAGCAGAGTTGATAATCCAAATTCTCCCAAATCCAAGCCACATAGCTTACGCTTTACTCCATCAGCCCGGGTTATGCTACATGTAGTTCCCCACCCCATTCTCTGCAGCTGTCGCAGTTATTTGTAAGTTGATATTAAAATGCATTCTTCCTGGCAATTTACAGCAGAATTCCATGCAGTTATAGTTTATGTTATACAGGTGCATATCTGCTTAATTCTCGTAGATTATGCAGTTGTATACGTTGTGCCTTATACTAAAACACACAAACCTTGCAGTTCAGATAATAAACTGGGGAAAATGTTGCTATTTCGGACGGGTGTAATATTTCGGACAGTCAATAAAACCTCCTTTTAACTTGCCTTATTGTTGTTATTTGTTCTAAATTTAAATTTATCTTGTGACTCGATATATTTACTAAATGGAAAACACCGGATTTTCTGCGCATGCCCAGCTAGACTCTGATTGGTTGGCTTTAATAAATGACCTTCACCTCCCGTGTTGTGAATGACGCTACCTCGCTGTACTTTCTGATTAACCGGCAAACTCCAAAATCCTATAAGGTACGTTGTTTTTCTGATATATTTTATAAGATAATTATTTATACTGCATAGAAATTAGATTTTATTTATTTTTCTTTGAAGTTTCATAGAGATACACAATATTTAATTAAAAATTCAAGGGAAATTACGGTGTCCGAATTAACAACACCACTTACATAGTAGTAGAAAAGTGTCAAAATAATCGATTTTAGACCCTATATTTAATATGAACAAAATTTAATGAATGGCAGTCTTTTTACTAAGCACAAAAATAATTTAATATCAATTTGGGGTCGCTTTATATTTCTTAAAGAAAATATAAGAATTAATTACACATTTGATTTTAAAAAGAAAGGGAATAAAATGGGGTGGGGGTGTTTCATTGGTAATAAACATTGATCAAATAAAAATTGAAGTACAAAACAGATTGACACAATTAATTTTACTTTTTGTCTAAATAACAAATGAAGAAAATAAATAAAGAATAAAACAATAATAAAATTTTAATTATCTTTATTAATTATCTTTATTGATTAGAAATCATGGCAAAAAAGAAGAAGAACATTTACCAAAACTACGATGTAAAAGAACTTGAAAAAGCTGTTTCTGCAGTTAAATCCGGCATGTCCATAAGGAAAGCCTCGCAGCAATAAACTGGAACCTATATCTGAAAGTGACCATGCAACTTACTATGCAGCACTGTTAAGACTTATAATGGAACATCAACGGAATATAGACGAGCGAATAACGGACCCTTTTAGAAACTGAATTAATTTTTATCAAGCTGTTTTATCATCACATAACTTATATAGGTATTGAAATAACATTGGACAACTCACTTTGAACTGAATCAAGTGAGGTCCCATTGATGTACTATCATGTGATAAATGCATAGAATGTGCACTGAATCTAGATCATAAACAAAATTCAATATCGGCATACACTAGACAAACTTAAAAAAATAAGTTATTGTTTCTGTACTCTTCGTATTTTCTGGAAAGCGCTGGTGCTTTCAATATAATTGCTTTTTATTAGTTAAAATTTCATTTATTTCATCTGATGTCGATATATTGTTGACCTTTACCATGTATTTTATGTCCTAATTCAGTAACCCTCTGGATTTAAAGAAAGCAGCAGTACTTTTCAAGTTTAGGAAAATATCCTTTGTCTATATTTTAAAAAATGGTCAAAACCTATTAGGTGTGTGCCCTTGCGAAGTGGCAATGCAATTTTACACATTGGTGTTAAACAGGTCAAATCTGTATACAAAACACGGTAAAGTAATTAGATACATTATCTCGATAATTGATGCGTAATGGCATTAAACAAAGGTTTTATATTGGTATTAATAACCCATCTGAAAACTCTAATAAATATTTGGTGTTATGCTGAAATGCATTTCTCACTGCAAAAACTACTTTATCTACCTCTCTAAGCACAGGAAGTACGTAAGTTTTATTGAAGGAAGGATATAGAGATAACGAACAGTATTCAATCTGAAAGTCCATTAAACAATATCCAGAATAAGAGCAGAGCAAACATGGACCTCCGAAACATCAGACGTGGGATCAGGTGCCATCGAGAAGTGAGCATCCCCTACCGACCAGTCACACCCGCCGTGTGCTACTTGTCTTGATCAGGAAATAACGGAAAAATCCGTCGTCAATTCAGTGGATAAATAATGGACTTACAATTGGTATGAAAAACGTCAGTCAGCATTTGACTCAATGATAAATTGTATTGGCTGATAAGGGCATTGTATCGACCATAGAACTTACGAAATGATGACTTTAATCGAGACTGTTTATATTCTTGTTTCATCAACTTGCTTGTCAATAATTTACCTCGTTCAAGAAATTGCTCATACGTATAGCATGCTCTTGCGTATCGAATCAACTGAGATATATAAACTCTGTATGCAGGTGATGGAGGTATATTGGTGCATAAGTAAGGGAAGTTGACAATAGAAAAGTTAAAGTCATCACGTTTACCATATAGCTTGGTTGTTAGATTACCATTAGTGTCTTTTTCAAGTAAAATATCCAAGTATGAAGCAGAAGTGTCGGACTCTTTGGTATCTTTTATCTCTAGCTCACCAGGATATATCGTATCGACGTAGGAACGGAAATTATCATTATTTATTGACAATACGTCGTCGATATATCTAAATGTCGAGTTGAAGGCCACAGCAAGTGTTTTCTTGTTTTCACGCATAAGATTTTGCATAAATTCTGCTTCATTTGAATATGAAAATAAGTCTGCTTATAATGGAGCGCAATTTGTACCCATGGGAATTCCAATAGATTGATGGAATACCTTGTCTCCAAAAACCACATAGGTATTGTCAATCAGAAACTCAAGCATCTTCCTGATGTCAACTTCAAAGTACTAATGCGTGCAATCAGAATCTGTTTTTACAAAATAATTTTGCAAATGACCAATAAAGAGGTAAGTAAATTTACGAGTTCCATTTTTGTTGAAGAAGCAGCTGTCAATGATATCAAAAAGCCTGGATTTCAATTTGTTGTGGGGGATTGTTGTGTATAAAGTTGAAAAGTCGTAAGTTTTTAAGCTGTTGATTTTTGTAAAGTCTTTTGATTGCAAATTGTCCAAAAGTTCTTTAGAATTTTTAAGTATCCATATCTGATTTACACCACTTCTTGAATATATAGTTGCACAGTACTCTTGAAGTTTTTACTTCACTACTGTCAATATCTAAGTGAGAGGTAACGAAAGAGGCTTGGTTGAACATTTACTGGAATCTGCAATGTATCTTTGTTTGTAAGGATTCTTATGACGTTTCGGAATCCAATATATATAAGGTAGTTCAAATTCATTTTGGCTCTGTGGAATATTAAAAGTATTCAAAACTGACAGGTGATTTTTAAGAATTTCTTCCTTAGAAAGAGAAGTATAAGTATAAGTAGGATTACCACTTGTAGAATTAAATCCAAGTTCTTCTAGAGTGCAATTTATATAATGAGCCTTACAAACGAAGACAATGTTGTTACCTGCTTTGTCGGCAGGAACCAGTACGTAGTGATCGTGTAATCTATCTAATTCTTTTTTCACTCCTGGTTTATTGAACACAGAAGGATAGATGGTTTTCATTTTGCCCCTCAATCTTTTAATGCATGACTTTAACATGGATCTGATATATTTAATCCATTCTGACAAGGTGTCAATGTCTTCATTTATTATCTGGCACATCGTCTGGCGTAATTTTCAACAGAATCCATAACATTTATAAAATTCCGACGCCAGTTGAAGGATCGGGTATCCCTATATTTAGGACCTTTTAAAATAAGTTATCTGAGGTCCTCAGTACGAACTATTTTTACGTCACCAGTAATAACGTGTCCAGCAGGACTATAGTTATAGGGCGAAGAAGAACATGAACACGAAGGGGGATTATTTTTCAGATAGTCGATATCCAGGCCATGTAAAGTGTTTTTGTAATTGAAAAGTTTGGAAGCAATGGTCGATGTATATTTGTAGGAAATACAAGGCGTAGTCTTTAACTTGTAATATGGTGGAATACAAGACTGAACCTTTTGTGATTAAGAATATTACTAATATTAACCACGTCAATTCCTTCATTGGCATATTTAAGTTTAATGAAAAGACGGATTGTTTTAGCTGCATTTTCTTCCGTTAAACGTGCGGGTTTCAAAAGCCTATGATATGCAATATCCATAATCACAGAACCCAGCCTATATTCAGGTAACGAGGAATCTAAAATTGGATGTTCCTTCGCCTTTTCAAAAAGACTATTTAAAAGTTTCAAAGGGACAGAGTAAAGTTTTGTTCGAATATGATGTAGACCTAACTGTTGATTTATGTAAGGTTGTAATGATTTAAAAGAGACATCATGTATTGCAGGTTTATTGTACGAACGATGTCCATGACTACGCTTACGTCTCTGAGTATTGTCAAAAAGTCCAATCACATTTACATTTATTGAATTATATTTATATTATATTATGTTTATTGAAATAACGTCATGTCGACAAGATCCTTGCTATCAGTGATTGTTTCTAAACTGATATGTAGGATTTTACTAGCAATTTTTTAATTCATTGATAAGATTTAATGGTGTTTATTGTGTAAACAAAGTCTTTAGTTGCAAAATATTTCATTTTCAGGTATTATGAAGTATAATGTTTTTGTGTGATGTCACAAGAAACGTTTCCCGTATAAAATAGGCCCCGCCCCTTTTACTAGCCTGACCAATGCTGTGTATGATTGACTGTTAGTTTGCTTCAGACGGACAAGAAGAGCATTTCGTATTTTGATATTATTTATTGAATTCATTAGAAATTTTTACCACACTAAAGTTTGAAAGTCAGGAGCTGAATAAATATCACATTGACAAATTCATGTTGATAAAAAATACTTTTCGGTTTTCCTTTTCGTTTTAATCATATTTTATTCCTCACGATATGTTTTACGAATCTAGTTGTTTTATTTACCAGTGACACGTTTTGGACTCTTGATATGTTATTTCAAGGAGACATAAACAGTCAAAAAATAATTTCATATATTGAATTATTTCTACTCTTGAATCCCTTTACTCCTTTTACTTAATGTCAACACCTGTCCTTTACATACTTTATTATGTACATTTTGTTGAATTGTCATGTATTATTCCTTCAGTCTGGATTTAAGGTATTCAATGTATAACAACCATATTTTGTACCTAATAAATGAACGGTCCGATATTTTTAATCATGGTAGCATTTTGAAGATGTTAGCAAAGGAAAATTCTCCACCAAAGGAATTTACAAAATTTTGATTATTGTCCAATTAATATCACCTTGAATTTTACATTAAAGTCTATGGGCAGCGCATGTTTTTGTAAGATATTGAAAAAAAGTAATTTAAATTTCAAACAAATCTCTTGGTGAAAATATGGGTAAACCCCCTCTTTATTAAAATATGAAATAAAATAAATTATTTACCGCAGAAATTTGGTTAAATCAAAATTTTCTTCTTTTCATCAAGGGCAGATAACTCTTCAAAAACTTTTGATGTGCAAAATGACCGTCTCCTTACATATTATCAGTCTTGTGAATTTGGTTCATTTCACTTTTATCGTTATCTTACAATGTGCTTTTAACTAGTTTAAAATTATTTGAAATAAGTCAAAATCCCTTCGTTATACATTGAATACCTTAACGAAGGCCAGTCTCGTCCACGTCCAACTCATCAGGAGTCTGAGTCCGGAGATCACCTCAATCAATCCAACTCGTCAGGACTCTGAGTCCGGAGGTCACCTCCACCAATTCGACTCGTCAGGACTCTGAGTCCGGAGGCCACCTCAATCAATCCGACTCGCCAGGACTCTGAGACCGGAGGCCACCTCAGCCAATCTGACTCGTCAGGACTCTGAGCCCGGAGGCCACCTCAACCAATCCGACTCGTCAGGACTCTGAGTCCGGTGGCTACCTCTATCAATCCGACTCGCCAGAACTCTGAGACCGGAGGCCACCTCAGCCAATCCGACTCGTCAGGACTCTGAGTCCGGAAGCCACCTAAATCAATCCGACTCGCCAGGACTCTGAGACCGGAGGATACCTCTATCAATCCGACTCGTCAGGACTCTGAGACCGAAGCCCACCCTCAGCCAATCCGACTCGTCAGGACTCTGAGTCCGGAGGCCACTCAATCAATCCGTTTCGTCAAGACTCTGAGGCCACCTCAACCAATCCGACTGGATCACATTTAACGTGTCTTTTTGTTGATTCAGATAAACTGTGAACAATTTTGAATATATTTTCATAAAAACGGAACCCTTTTATTCTTTGTTTCATTTTGTCTGGAATTGCATTTTGGTGGACCTTCAAAAAAATGGAACATAATATATACTTCGTTTTTACCTTTACATATAGTTATAAATTTTATTGTTTTAAAAACATTTATTAAAACGTACTGTAACTATCCTATGTGCATAAGAATGTCCTCATGGTAACATTAAATATCACTGGGCGAAAAGGCATGATGGGGAAATAGTATAAAATTGTTATTAACTGCACAAAATGTTTGCGAGTGCGGTTAACAGAACCTTTTAAATTTTATGCATTCTAAATACATTCAACATGATAACAAAAAATACTTTTTAGGATAACATCTCAACTTATTATCTCTGAAAAAAAAATTCCTGATCTCGACTCCGACTCTTACAGCAATGATTTCGCAGATTAATGTGGCATATCATAATTATGTAAACATAACTTTAATATTTTGTTTTTCATGCACTTATTAATATAAAATATAGGTTAGTAAATAAAATTTTTACGGATTCATAAAATGTTTTTAAAGTGCTTGTGTTAATTTCTTTTACAATTCTGTTAATTCATTATTTTCCCGACAAACCATTGTTGAGGGATTGGTGCATACCTATTACATGACTCAAGACTTAAGACATGTTTTTTATTTAATTTCTCTCGGGTGTTGGTCACTTTTGCTTCGTGCTGTTATACAGTTTTTGTACTTATCTTGAAAGTTTTATTTTTGTTTCAGGATGAGATTTATCCCTACTGTAAAATGATAATATTTTGCGCATTACTTATTTTAGCATCTTAGTCGCAAGAGCCTCTAAACGCTAAAATTTATTGTGCGCTAACATATTTCTAACTATTATTTTGAGGGTGTGTGTTCAAAGTTTATAAGTACATGTAAACCGGAACGCGCAATTACGCAATGTACATGTAGAAGAGTCGTTGGATGTTGTATACACACTGGAACTGTACATGATAAGTTCTGCCAAATTATAATTTTTTGAAACTTTAATTGTTACCCTGCTATAGTTTTTACCCGGTCGATTCTTATCATTAGCACCTTCAATTAAAGTGGTTAGAGCGTGTGCTCGAGAGTCGTGAAGTAAGGAGTTGGTCAATACGTTCCGGGTTCTAATGCCACTGTGGGACGTGGAGACCGGTTCTTCGGATGATTCTGTATAAAGCGAGGTCCTATGTCACAGTAGCTGTTGGCACGAAAAAGATCTCTCCCTGCTCAATGGCTCTGAGTGCTAAGTATAGGACAAAATTTGCAGCCCTCCACCGGCAAGTGATGGCGTCCCCATATGAGTGAACAATTCTCGAGAGGGACCTTAAACAATATACAATCAATCAATTAATCAATGCATATGTTATGTCTTTAGTTAATTCCAAGATCTTTTTACTGAAACTTTTATTGCCATAATTTTGGTAAGTTGATTGTAAAATGTATATGTAAGTTGTTACCGTATACCTGCAAATGATAATGTTTCTATGTCTAAATTTACATATTCAAATAGGTTCAATGGCAATCACTATATAAATTCAATCAATACAACTATTAAGATATTGCGTTAATTTGTATAGATACATTTTTAATTATCAGTTAGAGACTATTTTTTGATAAGTGTTTTGCATTTTATTACATAGCTCAAGAATAGTCTCTAATAAAAATTACGAAAAATCTAGAGAATTTAGCATTCAATATCTTGACATTTTATTGAATGCTTTTTTTTATATCGTGTACGAGTATGCCCGAAACATTCCGAATAGGAACGTTCATTATCGAAAGCCCCGTTATAAATGAAAAAGTCGTCTGGTCAATTTCTCAGAGTTAAATTTAAGAAAGAAACTGTAATCTGGGTAGGATATGTTTATTTTTTACATAAAGCTGACATATTTATTGAAATTTAGTATTTATTAGACCAATTTAAACCTAAATAAGCAAATCATAACGCTCGGTAGGGTCTTCAGAATGATTCAATACTTAACACGTACAGGACAGGCGTTAATTTGAATATATATCTATTCTAACAGATGTGAGGAATTGTTTAGCTTTATAAAAAAGGAGTTATTGAACTTATATTGGCCAATATTCACCAATATAAATCCAGTAACCCTATAATATGAATACGAATATTGTTTATATCGCTAAGGTTATAAACTTTGATGTTTGTAGGACCAGTTGTAAAGATAAAGATAATTATTTATTTACTGGATTTAAAACTCCGCTGAACCTTTAACACTGTGTTGTCGTGTGTTTAAATAGTTTAAATATCTTTTATAAAGTGAACCCTTGTTTTTACCAACATAAATAAGTTCACAAAGATTAGACGACATTTAGTAGACAGCGTCATAGTAATTTAGTTGATGCATAATTTAAAATTTGAACCGAATTAAATCTATAGTTATCTCTCATGTCTTAAAGAAGCTGTTTGTGACACATGGAAAACGTTGTAAATTAACGTAATGTAAAAGGTTGGAAGCAATCTTTTTTAAAAATAATTGAATAAATACAGTACACGTAAGTAGTTGAATGGAATTTCACAACTTATTATTTTTTTAATCATACAAGCGTGAATCATTAGGAAAATAGATAACACACATATATATAAACGTGATTATTTTTTCTAGAAACCTATTCATGAAGGGTGATCTATTGCATGTATATATAAGAATACTAGTATCTTATCAATGACATTGTATAAGTTTTGATAATGAAACTGATTAAAACGAATTTTATAAGACTTTCTTCCATTCCTTACAACATTGTGCTATTGCCATTAAAGACAAATCATGTTAAATTAGTCAAAATGAGAAGGGGTGAAAGGAAGGATATGGAGATAATGAAAAGTATTCAATCCCAAAGTCCATGAAACAATACAAAATAGGAGTAGAGTAAACACGAACCCCCGAAACATCAGAGGTGGCATAAAATGTCAGAGAGGAGTGAGCCGACCAATGTGTCCTCCTTGTTGGGATCTAACGGGAAAATCCGTCGTCAATTTAGTTAAAAAATAAAGTCCGCGTTTTCAAAAATGTTGCAGAATAACCTCCGAGGTCTAGAAATGTTGTTTGAAAGATAAAAGCCGAGGCGTTAGCCGAGGCTTTTATATTTCAAACAAAATTTCGAGACCGAGGAGGTTATTCTGCATCATTCACGACAACAAGGACATTATTTCTATTCTACCAAGACCGATAAATACGGCTGATCGTTTCCTCTATAGAGAAACGAATTAGGTCACCATGTCTCGATTACGCTGTTCCATTTAACACCAGAGGTAAAATTTGTTTGCTTACCTGTGTATGGAATGCAGACGATTTGAGCTTTCGTTACATTGAAAATAGCCTTTTTTAAATTACAAATTTGTTCGTTATATGTATTGATCAGTTAAAACGAATATACAATGACAAAATCATGTTCCTGTTTTACTGCTAAAATCACGTTGTTTAATGTGTAGGGAGGTCCGTGGAATAGCCCCGTTTAGCTATAAAAACCGACTTCATCAGCAACTTTATGAAATTTACAGTGTTTATTTCTTACAAAGACGACACATTGATGCGGTCTAAACAAGTATTTTATTCTACAGCCAAACATGCATTTGAATTTTTTTTATTTGATACGTGTTTCTGATCTGATAATTGTTTGATGACGTTCGTGATTTATTGGAGAATAATGTCCGGCGGTTTCCATTGGTGTTTTGAATAATCGTGGTAGAATGTATAAATAATAGACTAACAATTGGTATGAAATTGGTACCTTGTTAGATTACCATTAACGTTGTTAAGTAAAATATCCAAGTATGAAACAGGTGTGTCTCAAGCTCACCAGAATGCATCGTATTTACGTAGGAATAGAAATTACCATCGTCGATATATCTAACTGTCGAGTTGAAAGTCAACTTGAAATAGCATTGATTTGTGGGTGAACTCAGAAAAAAAAAAGATGCGTTTGTACATACTGATACACCATGTGCCAGCCTATGGTTAAAGTTTACCGAGTGCAAGTCAAACTCCAAAGTCAAGGTCAAAGGTCAAAATTGTTGACATCCAAGGAAGGACTAGTCACAAAGAATAAACCTGTGGAATATTAAAGCCCTACTACTATCAGCTCAAAAGTTATGACCAAAGTTTTCATTTTTTAACAGTGGGTTAAACTAGAAGTTCAAGGTCAAATATTTTAATTTATACCCATTTAAAGGTCTTGTCACAGTAAATATACAAGTGAAGTTCGAAAGCCGTTGCACCAACTGTTCAAAAGTTAAGGCCAAGATTCAAGTTATGAAACTTTCTTAAAGGTGAGTCATACTCCTAATTCAATTCAAAATTTGGTGTACCAGTACAAAAGTATTGTCACAATGCATACCCAGGTCTGTGAAATATGAAGGCCATACTTTCACCCACTAAAATGATATGGCAAATGTGAAAAGATTATGCAGACAGACAGACAGACAGGGCAAAAGCTATATAGATGTACCCCAAAATCTTTGATTACAGGGGTATAAAACTTATTCCTCATTGTCATGAACTTAGCCTTTTTGCTTTCAACTCAGGAGCATTATATAGATTTTCAATGAATCAATGCATTTTCAGTTTATGATTAATTAATTAAGCTGTGCCTTTACATCTGATCAACCTACCCTGGGGCTAAATGAATTTCATAATTTTAGTAGGACTCGATGCTTATTAAAATCTTGCTAACAGTTTGCTTGATGTCCAATTAAAAAAATACAATTTTGAGTAATTTTGATGGGTTTACCCCCCTTAGGCTGGGTGGTGGTGGTCGGGGGGGGGGGACTGTAAATGCTCAAATTTTACAAGACAGAGCACAGTGTATGACGATGGACAACAAGAAATCAGAGGGCCCTGAATCACTCTTCTGATAAATTGTACAATCTATAACTAGTATTTGAAGCCTCTAAGTTTATAAGACCCAAAATACATCAACTGAGAAATTTGATGATTTTTTAGCCAGTTAAGACTGAAGATATTTCAAAAGAGCTATAAAATACCATGAGTAAGTCATGGTGACCTACTTTTTTGGTCGACATTTTTCAAAAACCCAAGATGCCGACAACTGACAAGGTTTAACAATTCTAGGCCAATGTAAAGTTCTTTTGGTTTTATTTTCCTGATTACCTCCCCTTGTATAAGGGTCCAAACCCTACTTTATGTATAAATGGTAGCCCTTGGGCATAGGATGCCCTGTGACAAATTTGACAATGATTTTCCGAGGGATCTTGAGTTATGGCCCACATTCTAAAAAGTTTATGCACACCGCACAAATGGCCATAGCATTAGCTCTTTGAGCGTTTGGCTCAGAAGAGCTAAAAACAGTATACATGTACAAATATTGACTGGCTATGAGGACAATAGCCAGTTTATCGTCCCCCAAGTCAGCAACTATTCCCCAAGATGCAGCCGAGGGAGATGATAAACAAGCTATTTTCCAAATAGTAAATAAATAGGTGTTTTATTATACTGAACCTGACTTAACTTATATGTACGGTCCGATCTGGATAAATCCAAAAGAGTTACGAAATGAAAAATTGAACTTACTTTCTGCATTAATCTTTAGCTTGGCATGGACCCATCTGTTTTTGTGTGTGTTCCATGTGTATACTTTTTGTCCTTGAGGTTAAAAAAAATATATATATGTTAAAAAAAATTAGACGACTTTCACATTAAATTTTACAAAAGTTATTTCCCTTTGCCGGGTCAATCCGGTGTAACGTTGAATATTGACCCGAGTTGAAAATTGACCCGGGGGTCATTTTTCAACGTTGAATATTGGACCGGGGTAATTTTCAACGTTGAATATTGAGACCAAAAGCCGTTAAATTTATACCCAGGGTCATTTTTCAACAGCTTGATATTTTTTTTTCTTACACCTGATGACGTAAACAAGTTGAAAATTGACCCTTTTGAATATTGACCCCACCTCAAAATTTGAATTTTTTTTTTAGCTGGAAAGTTGTTTTACGAGATTTATCAGTATCACTTTATTCATATTTCGGTTTCAATTTATTTCCCTTTTCATGAGTGATAGAAATAAACATACCGTATAACTCCGTGTATACATGTACATTTTAAACAGTGCACGGTTTTAGTTATCTTCAAGCTTGACAACTTTATTTTTGACAATACTTTCCAAAATCCATAAATAACTACAAAACAACGAATAGGGCATAAAACAAAAATCTTTAAAATTTGCAATCAAGAAAGTAGCCCTATATATATTGATCAGGTGGGTGGAACATCCCATCTAGTCAAATTCAGTATAAAAATAACAAAATTTATAGCCTAAAAATTAGAATGATACAAATCGACCAAAATGATTCCAATGATAGGTTATATTTGTAATAAGAGCAATATAGCGACCACAGCATGTAAGTAATGCTGACTTTAAATAAATTGTTGAAATATCTGTAACAATTAACTTATTTGTCGGTAGACTGTCTCGGCTTGATCGCTTTCGGACCATAACCTTGAGAATGAGATTATACTTATTCTAAAAAATTCTTATTCTATAGAATGTGATTCCTATTTGATTACTTGTTATTTTTATTCCATTACTTGTAATTTGTATTCGATAAATTGCTATTCCAATTACAGGAAATGTGACAATATGATTCATATTTCATAAAATCTACATATTTTTTTTCTCGAAAACACGCGTTTCCTATTCGATGTCATTAATATTTAAAAGAATCGGTTGCTAGTCGCTAATTTTGTCATTCCTATTCGATAATTTTTTTATTCGATCATTATTTGGTTTATATGCAATAAAGTTGTTGTTCAAAAACATACTAGCATCCATTTCTATTCGAAAAAATACAATTCCTATTCGATAAACTTCTCATCTTATTACATAATTTTATCTCTATGATTTCCTATGCGATGTTTTTTTTTTCTTTTTCAATAATTGCCATGATTGCATTCTGGGAAATATGACAAATTAAACTAGAATTGGTTGTAAACTCAATTAAATAGGAATGTAAAGTTTCACATTATTATCGAATTTAAATCATTTTATCACATAGATTGACAAAACAAACTTTGAAAATTTTGGGAATAAGGCACAAAATTTCTCTCTTCAAGACTTAAAGACTAGGGATCAGCATAAATTAAGCTTTTGCTGTTTAATATTAAATAAATGTGTTTCGTTTTATACATTGATGGAGTAATTATAGAGGATTTAGTTATTCAGAATGCTAATTTAATTATTTGATTATGTCTCGTATCAATTTTTGACAAAGATATCCAATATGTTTTTATATAAAGTACATGTAGATCCTAATTAAAGACTTCAAGGCATTGTTACGTATCATCAATTACGGAACATTAAAAAATATTAATACAAGTTGTAGTAATCTTTTTTTCAGAAACATCAAGTCATATTATATATTATCTTTAATTGAAAAATCAATACTATTTCTGTTTTACAAAAAATTATCTCCATTTAACACTTGTTCTATGAGAAAACCAGGCAGTGGGGGGGGGGGGGGGGGGGATCGATGTCACTACTGCAATATAGCATATGATCACAAGAAAAAAAACATGAAGTCAATATGCATTTCAGATTCTATAAATAGTAACTCAAGTCTTTATGCTGTTATATACTTAATCATGTGATCAAGTCAGAGAGCTTAAATAAAAGGTGATATCACCTTTTCGTGCTAACTAGGTGCTATCACCTATTTGAATAAGTGGTATCACCTATTCGAAAACGTTATGTTACCTATTTGAGTTTCTTAAAACAGTCATTAATAAATGATCCCTATAATATATAGATTACAACTGGACCCAAGAAAATTCGGACTACCCAGTTTTCATGCGTTTTCTACGATTTTCTTGTTGTTTACATGATATATAAGTGAAAGAAATTAATTTGTAAGCAAAAAAAAAAAAACTACAGCTGTTCGACGGGAAAAGGTGATATCACCCAATCGAATAGGCGATATTACCAATTCGAATAAGTGATATCACCTTTTCGAATTGGTGTTATCACAAATTCAAATCAAATAGGTGATATCATCTATTGGAAAAGGTGATCTCACTTATTCAAATAGGGGATATTACTTTTTCCAGTAAATACCAAAACGGGGCCTCGTACCTATGAATTAAGTCACAGTAGTGAAAACCCAATTATAAATATGTGTTTTTATGATGTTGAATTTTGAACCGGTTTCATGATCAAAATCCACGACCCGGCTCAGTTTTCAACGGATTAGGGTCTAAATTCAACACCTTTGGTCTCAGTATTCAACGTTGAAAAATGACCCCCGGGTCAATTTTCAACCCGGGTCAAGATTCAACGTTACACCGGCGTAAGTCCCTGTTTTCACTCTGTAACCATACCAAATTCATTGGTCAGTTTTTTAAAAATAAAATCTGTAATGAATATGTTCATTAAGATTTTCATGTAATGCCCCAAACTTTGGCCATACAGGTACAGATCTTAATTGTCCAATAACGTTTGAAGATTGAAAATAATAACAGGTAACTTACAAAGGGAAAAGTGGGAAAAATGAGAGTTACGCCAACAAGGGGAGATAACTCTTAGTAGTGTGAAATTCGTCGAACTCAATTGCATTTCAAATTTTACATAAAAAGCTTCAAGTTACATGTAGTATTTGCAAGTCTAAAAGCATTATGATCAGAAAATCTTATTCCTTTTTAAAAGTATTACCATAATCATGATTATGCTGGTTAAACTTTCAGAATCTGTTTTGAAGTCCATTCTAGGCATTTAGGTATTTACAAAGATGAACTTCAGTCAAGATCCTGGAATGCATATATAAAAATTAAAATCACATAAAAATTCACAATCTCATTCTCAAACACAATATATATTCATAAGGATGAAAAAGGGCAGTCAGTAAAAACAAAACTGTTACACCATTTTATTGCCCTAAAAGATAATAATTTCCTTTACCATGTAATGTGATGTTTACTGTAAAAAGAAACAAATTCAGTGAGTGGAACTTTCCATCAAATTGTTGTTGTTGTTGTTGTTGTTTTTTGCATCTTATAACTTAAAAACATTTTAAATAAATTCTTAATTGTTATTATAGTATTTTTAAACTTCACCTGCATTTTGATACAACGTGCCCGTGTTGATGGATACACCTGGGTGCTGACCAGGACAGCTCACTGCGTCAACATGGTTAATATTTTCTATTTTTGGTAACCCAAGTCTCCATTATGTAATGCACTGAAAAAAAACCACCCCCTTAGTTTAAGTGCAACACACAGTCATAAAGTAATTAAATAATTTTTAATAGCCAGCGCAGCGAGCGTCGCGAAGCGACGCTCGCGAAGCGTGCTCAATAGACTAACGTGTAAGAACAGAGGAAATTCGGATTGAAAGCTGTACATACATCAGCCAAATTTCTCTGTGCAACATTCCCAGAATTCCTGCACTACCCAATGTCCTTTGCGCGAATATTGCCGAATAAATAAATAAATAATAACGTAAAGGGAATGATATGTGAAATTTTCTAACTCAAGCACAAAATGAATTTGAATTCTACCATCAGGAGCAGAAAATATGCTGATATCTAAAACATCAGCGTTCTACCCAGATGTCCATGACGAGCGAATATCCCTCGTTAAAAGAAAGATATGAAAATAACGAACAGCATTTAATCTCAAAGTCCATTAAACAAAATACAAAATAAGAGCAGAGCAAAAAAGGACCTCCGAAACTTCAGAGGTGGTATTAGGTGCAATGGAGGAGTAAGCATCCCAATTCGTATTAGTCCATAATTTACACACTGAATTCGACGGATTATCCCATAATTTTCAGATCATCACAAGGAGGAAAGGATCGGTTTGATTGGTCGGCAGAAGATGTTCATTCCTAAATGGCTCCCGATCTATGATTTTTCAGAGGTCCGTGTTTGTTCTGCTATGTTTGTTTAATGGAATTTTGAACTTCAATATTGTTCCTTATCTCCATACAATTCATCTATCTATCATATCCAATCGCAAAAGTAAAAGAATGTAATAATAAAAGTATGTTTATTTAAAATTTGGCTAGTATAATAACAGGACCAGGGTTTTCTTCACTTACCAGGGGTTGGTTTCAAATTAAAAAGATTTTCGATTATTTGTTTGAAGTTCTGCGAGTTTAAGAAAGATGCTATTTCATTGTGCAAAGTAAAGTATAAGAGCTAAAACTTTTAACATTTTAACATCGTGATATGCTGTCAGATCTCAAAAATAAAGTAGTAAATATTTACCTTGTATTATGTTAGAGTAAATATAATTTAATGAGCTTCTGCTTCTTTTTTCAAAAGAATTTCTTCTTGTTTCTATACCCTTGAGGTTTATTAAGGATTTACAAAAAAATATATTAACAAGATGTATCTTTGTAGTTGAATCTTATTAATTACATTTAAGTCTCCATTAAATTCACATTAGAGTTTTTTGTCTTTGATTATAATTCGAAGTGGCAAAATTAAGTGCCACTTGTTTATAGGTTTTAGTTATAAATTGTTAAATTACAAAGCTGCACTCGCAAAAAGCGTCACACCGTAAAAAATAAAATGTATAGATTTCATTAATTGTGACAAATTGATGTAAGTTCAATTTGAAATATAAGATAAAAGTTAACGTATGAGTAAGTAGAATGCAATTTTATTTTTTTAATCACACAATGAATGACAGTTTAAAATTGAAGGGAGTTTGGGGATATGTTTGAGAAGTATGGACTTATTAAAAATATATTTTTAGATAAGCATAAAGATGCATTACCTTTAAAAACTTTCCTCATAAGAATTTAAAGAATATGTCTTCTTATTTAAAAAAAAAATTCTATCAGGGAAGCATGATACACTGAACTAAACTTCTAAGTGTTCACCTAACATTTTTGAAGTTTTAAAGAACAAATGCAAACAATAGATAATTTCTTCAATTCCTGATTAATGATGCATATTTAAGTTCGATGTTGCGAAAATTTCATGTAAGTATCCCGTCAGAATTTTAAGCAAAGTGTCAAAGACATGAAGTACCCTCAACATGAAAATTCACACACAAAAAAACTTCATGGAGTAAAACCACCACTCACTACAAGACTGTAACTACAGTTGAATATCATGTACCCTCGAATAGGAGATTAACCCATATGCTGCCACACCTACTGCCTAGATCTTTCCAAACCCTTAAATTGCGTGGTGAATGAAAAAAAAAGGGGGGGCTTTGACATTTCTGATAAATTTTCAAATGTGATCAATGGGATTTAGATCCAGAAATTTGACCGTGTATCTGCACACAGCTGCCTCTTGGTCAATATTCTAAGGTGTTTAGAACGTAAGTGGCCACCGCTTTAAGGGTAATTGAGACTGCTAGAGCAGAAATAAGACTGTCACGAGCACCGATTTCTTATCATTTTTGTACGATTGAAAGTGTTTGTTTTCATGTTTCTTAGATTGTTTCAAGACAATATATCACTCTTTCAACCTTTTGTGTTGGAAAATTTTGGCCTAAGATGAAGATCAAGGTCACTTCCGGTTTGGTTAAATTTTGTCAAACACGTTCAAATTGTGATAAATTTGTGACGAAAAATGATGCACAGCCTATAGGAATATGTGCTTAAATGGGTTTTGATTTTTTTGTGATATCAAGTACAATTAAACACTAAAATAAAAGTTAGTAAAACGTGATGCAAGGAAGATCCAGATATCAACATTCCAACGGCTCTACCTTCTATCTCAATGGCCATTTTGCCAATGTTTTGTGTTTTTTAGTGAAAACATTTTTTTATAAATTTGATAATGATCACAAAAATATGCTAATTACATAAAACACATGTCGCAAAGTACAGATTTATTGTTTTTAAGCTTTGTCACGGAACATTGGTTTTCATCGGTGATATTTGATTTTCTTTAAACAATTGTTGAGAAGACTCAACAATTAAGATTGTTGGAAAAAAGATCGTCTATTCATCCTAATCGAATAAGATTTGAACGTAAAAGTCAGATAAAAATAATATAACATGCGTGCAAATTTATGCGCCTACGGTTCGAAGGAGAATTCTCAAATTGTCAGCTATTTTAAATGAAGCAGAATAAGTACATGATTTAACATATCTGAAAAAAAAATGATTTCACAAATAACACAATTTAGAATTAAATAACTCTTTGCGTATGAATGGCAAAGTAAAATATCTCCGCACGTTCGTGATACAATGACGAACCTTTTAATGCAGTATAATACTTTTTATAAGAAAAGTTAATAACACCCCATGAGCAAAATCATGTTAATGTACATTGTAAATTTTTTATAAATATAAAATGTTTATTTTACTGGAGTAATTTTTTTTATTTACACGTAATAATTGTATATTATTTAACTTTCCGTTTTTTGTATCTTTCATGATAATTTTATTGCATCATCTGTCATTTTCTTTCCTCCCGTATTATCTGCAACTGTATACCAAAAAATGAATATTGATTTTTCATTATACATATAAAATCTACTTCTAGTGCACACATATTATTGATTCATTAATTGCAACATTTTTACAATCATTGTTAGACGACACGGTTTATGAAAATGTCAAATAAAGTTCAAGAAATTAAAAGCAAATGTCCTTTAAAAAATAACCACTTAGGGAGCACACTTTCTCCTAAGGTATATATCAATAGTTATCCAATAATTAAGTATATTAATAATATATGAGAAAATGTTGTATGTCAAAAATGAAATAAATTTCTTCTTATACTTTTTAGCAAAATTATTAAGGATACGATACGGGATGCTATAAACATAATCATCGTCATCCTCTCTCTCTCTCTCTCTCTCTCTCTCTCTCTCTCTCTCTCTCTCTCTCTCTCTCTCGTATTTTCACGAATTGATTATCCTTTTTTTGGTCCGCATAAGGAAATGAAATGAAAGAAATATAATCTTATAGCGATTGTTCCACCTTAATTACTATATACATGTATACCTACATACTGTTTTATGGGTATATTTTATGCACATATCGTACTTATTACCCTTCTTTCACTGATACTAAAATTATAAAATAAGAATACGTATGTTTACGTTTACTTATTTTCCTAATGCCTCAAGTTTACATTATTTTTTTTTTCTTAATTTAAGTCATGAAATTCTATTCAATTAATGACGATTATGGACTCAAAGAAATAAAGTGATTGCTTTTAGCCTCTCTGTGCTTGCATTATTAATTTATGTCTTTTCATGTCAGAAAAGAAAAAAAAACTTTTATATGACAAGAAGAATAACTCTACGTGATTTATATCGTCAAGTTTTACTTCAAGTAATGTAAACCATTGTACATTATTTTTTATATAATTTGTTGTTTTGATTTCAGTAAAAATATCAGTCATTCAAACTGGATATCTATAATAGATTTCAGTTAAAAGAAAACATACACACTCTTCATAAACTGAAAATACACCATATATGGCTAAAAATTAAAATAAGAAAAAAAAATTACAATTTTCACACTTACTCTCTATTTGACATAGACTCATTGTTTCACAAAAATAGCTCTGTTTTTTTTCTACTTTTTCACTGTTTACATCCGGGTATTCAAGCAATCTACTTATAGCATAACTTTTACATATACAAAATTGGTCATTCGATTTTTTTTAATACTTGCTGTGGATTCTGGGTATACAATTAAACAACTTATTCATTACATCATATCATCTTTATCAAATGCTGTAAAATACAATTACGATATTTTTTTTTTCAAATTTATTCAATTTGCGTTTGATTATATAGTAGGCATTCTTTCATCCAAAAATTATGCCGATTATGTTTGATCACCTGTAATAAATAGTTTGTTAGATGTTTTGCCTTCAACAAGTCTGATTTTAAACTTTTAGATAATAAAAACACTTGAAATCAAATCTGGTAAATATATTTCTGAAGTGTATCAAAGATACAGGTCTTTCTGGAAAACATTTTTCTTGTGCAACCTGCAAAAGTTCATCTCAACGGTTTACTTGCATTTCGTGCCAATGTTTTGACATTTGACGGCTATATAAGACTCATTTTTGATAATTGGACACCTGTGACGTATCAGAACTGGAATTCTAACGACGAGGTTGAGACGAAAGTTGACCCAATTCTTGGCCTCCTTTTGACTTATCATAACGATGGTAGGTGGCGCTGTGTGACTGAGAGAAACTACACGTACTATACAGGAGAAGACGGACTAAAACTTCCCTTTATTTGTGAGAATTCTCCATTTTATTTAAAGCCAGAAGAGTGTTTTGTTATATAATGTTTCATTCTCTTTAGATAAAAATAAACATTTGCAACTATTATTTTCTTCATAATTTCATTGAGCATGGTGTAAAAAAGTATTAATACTAGTAATTATAGTCTTGAGTCTTCTCAAGTTTAATTAGTATATTTGACAACTCGGAAGAGATCCAGATTTATCCGAATGATTAAAAACACTATGGATAGCATAGAGACAGAATGTGCATTATATTATGGCGTCTCGATATATTTGTGAGGAAACTTACACTAAGATATTTTCTACCCATGCGTATAAAATTTTATTTTACACAGTAATATTATCATTTTTATGCACCCGTTATTCAAGAGTTAGGGGCATACATATTTTCCTCTGACAGTTTGTCCGTCTTTCTGTTTGTTTGTCAGATGATCTGTTTAATTGATATCATCTTTTCATACTCATTTATTTTGACAAGACTTTCTTGAATACCAACAGTTTTGATCTTGAACTTATGGATTTGACTTTCTTTTAAAAATGAAAAAAAACTTTAACCTTGGCCGTAGCCACTTAGTGGTTAGTATTAGGTGTTTACTACTTTACTGGTTTATCTCTAATGGTAAGAGCTGGTCTTGAATACCAATATCTTAATCCTTTTACTTGAACCTGAGACTTTTAAATGGTTGATTCTGAGACTTTTATATTTCATCTGTGTAGTCTTTGTGAAATTTCTTGGGAATCATTTATACTAAATCCTCGACTTTGTCCAGTTTGACCTACTTTTGAAAGTCTTTCACTCTTGTCATCAATATTGAACTGTTGCTGCTCTTAGGCTTTTTATTTCTCTAAGGTTGACTCATTGTGAGAAGCTTTTCTTTTGGTACAAAAATTAATTATCTCTTGACCGAAAACATTCATCATAAGCTGCAATACAAGAGCACCTTTGTTTCACAAACTTTTCTTGAATTCTAACAATTAGCTCCTACAAACTTTTCCAATTTATTAAACTACAAATTCCAAGTTGTATTTTATATTTTTTTTCAACATGCGTATATGTTCCATAGTCTACAAATCGCATAATAGAGAATGACTTGTCTTAACACACATATAAATTTTTGTGTCCTTTTTTAGCGCTGGATGTTTTTTTTTTCCTTTTCAAGTAGATGTAGTCTCATAATTGCAAAGGTATTCGCAAGCATATTGATTTATGTTAAATGGCTAGGTCTTATTTGAAAAGAAAGTAGCAGATATAAGATAGCATCTCAAACAATGAATCAATGCTTATTTTTGTACTTTTTCTAACTCCTTGTCTTGATTTGGAAATTTTAATTACATTTATTTAGAAAACTTAAATTATCTATAATGTAAGTAACAATCAATCTAAATGATTTTAATTTTTGATTTTCGCTGATAACATTGCTCTTGCATGGCATTGAACATTTGTGACGTCAGGATAAAACACCTATTACACATTGTAACCTTTTTCTGTGTTATGGTGTATTGGAAAAAGATAAACAAAAAAAAATACAGTATCGATATTAGGCTACGATGACCCCCATTCTGTGTTATAATGTTTTGAAATAAAAAAAAAAAGCAGTATCGATATAAGTTTACTATGACGTACATGTATCTTGTGCATTCAAAAGCAGAAAACTCTATTTTTTTCAAATGATTATCTGTAGCAATAAAAAATATTGATCTTAAAAAAAAATTGATTCGCGGATTATAAAGCGTAAACTGACCCAAACCAGGTTATAATCGAATAATTTGGTCAAGAATTAGAGTCATTCCTTAAATAACTATCGTATAATTAGATTTGTGGAAAGAAATATTCAGTACGTCTGACTTCATTTTTTTAGCTTATTTCATACACAATATGAAAAAACTCAATATTATCCATTTAAGCGTTTTTATAGTAGATTAATGGATAATAAATACTCATCAATTTAAAATATTGCATGGATGGAAAAACAGTCTTATTCTTTTAAAGAAACATAATCTCAGATGTATTATAATGCAAAACATTAAAATCAGGTATATCTTATATTTTTTTGTATAATCGTCTTGAAATCTTTATTGCAATGAAACTTGTTTTTTCTTACATGCACATGTAGCAGATTATAAATGTATGTGTCAGAATAAACAAAGTGTAGTATTGCTGCGTGTAAATATCATGGACATAAGTATATATGAGAAATGGAATTGAATGGCGGACACCACAGTAAAACGTTTTGCCTATATGTCGGATTAAACAGGTTCCACTGTAATAGGTTTAACAATAAAGTAATTTTCATCCTAATTATCTGTCCAGATATATTCGTTTATCAGTGTTTGTAAATAACAACGAAATATGTGTAATTTATAATTTATTACGACACATATCCTGTTCTTCATTTTTACTGAATACATTCAGTAGAAAAAAAATACCATGATTTATTGCTTTAAAAAATAGTTCATTCCCCCTTCTTTACAGGAAACATATTCATTTACAAGTTTGTCACTTTATGTCAACCTTTATTTAAAAAAATAAAACCGCGATAAACATTAATCTTAAGTCGTCTCTTGGATTACGGATGGTCTTTCATCTGTGAAAAAAGGATTAAATTAATGCTTCACAAATATAATATAATATTGTTCTATTTAAAAAAAACTTTTATAACTGAAATTTTTACAGAAATACAAAAACAAATAAAACCTGGTAATTAAGGTTTAATGAGGTTTACCTAGTGACGTCTGATCATGATGGTGGTCCCCTTCACTGATGTCCCACTCGTTACTATGGGTTTCCATGGGTACACCCAGGACTCCGAAGACCAGGGACCGTTAAGGAAGGCTCGGTTATACCAGTTAAACCACAAGCCTCCTCTGAAGAGAGCAGCACAATTACCATCAATCCACCTGTCATTTTCCCTGTCTGGGTACTGAAGTACATCCCAGACAGATCGTTTTTGGGGTAACCTGTGTCTAACATAGAGTCACCTGTAAAGTTAAACAAAAGTATGGTGGCATATTTATGCCATCCACATAATTTTTTGTCAACATAAGATATCATGTCAAGTCAAGATAACCATCTCGTCAAGTGATGATAACTTTCTGGTTTCTCAACAAACACCGACTTTATATCTTGCCAAGTCAAGATAAGCTATCACGTTTTGTTGCAATAGCTGTCTTGACATGACGAGATAACTTTTTATCGCGATACAAGATAAATTATCTCGTTTTGTTGAGATAGCTATCGCAAAAATACGATAGCTTATCTTGACTATACTAGATAAAAGTCCTTGTTTGACGACAAACAAGAAAATTATCATCACTTGACGAGATAGTAATCTTGACTTGACATGATATCTTATGTTGACAAAAAATTATGTGGATGGCATAAATATGCCACCATACTTTTGCTTGTCCGATATGCATATATTCAAGCAATAGCAAAAAATTATGTTTGAAACGCTCCCCTTACACTTCCGTAGACAGAGTTAGAATTTATGAATCGTGTTGATATTGGACTGGCACAAGTGAAAGACAAGGATAAATTGAAGATATTCTGCGTGAATCTAATAGAGAAGTATGTCTTCTAACTGAATTTTGCTAGGGGAATGTTAGTATTTTATCCGTTTTTGTATAAATCGCGATAAAGAGCGGAAAATACCCCTTCTTACGTTGGTAATTTTATTTTATCGTAAAATATTTTCTTAACAAGAAAAAAATTAAACCTGCCCCCAGCACTTTTTAAGTACCATGGATCACGATGAATAAATCTATATAACAATCTTTGCACAATAATTGTGTTATGCACTTGTGCCGATGCGATTCTTGTACAACATTTAAGAATATCAAAAATGTCCATTTTAAGCCTTCGGACAGCCTTATCATAATTGCGTCAAGCTGTGTAAACTTTTTCCGTATTACATGTAGTTGAAATGTGAATTATCAAAAATTATCAGGAAACCCAAGCTGAATAACAATGTTAAACAAATGTAATTATTGGATTTGTTTATTTAGAAAAAAAAAAGATAACTTTTCATGTACATAAGATGTATAATTAGAAATTTTATCAACTTGACAATAACAAATTCAATATCTGCTGAATACGTGAATGGTAAATGCAAGTGACATTCTTAAATATCAAACATATTTAATTAGCGTGGAATCAAAAACGTATACAGAAAATCAGAAAAAAAAAACACATTTTCTCTTTTTTCAACAACTTTTTAACCTGCCAATAAAGAAAAGAATAATTATGATGATATAAGTAATTTGAACCTTATTTTAAGAACTTAAGACCAATTCTCTGTAATCACCAAAATATTTTGGCACTCATAGTAACAGATTTAAATTTTTATATCATATTTTGATACAGGTGTGTGAGTGATTATAAAATCTAAAAATAGTTTTTGAATTGTAAACTTGGTTGCCATAGAAACGGGATACAAACTTTCTCATTTTTGTAAATCATGAAAATCTGTACTTTTCATGAAAAAGCATGTCTAGAAATGGACAGAGATATCTAAATTTGCATTTATTGTTGTTATCCAATATTAGAGATTCAAACAACAATATTTTTAGTTCAATTTTAATTTTACACTCGTAAGTGGTAATGTTATGCATTGCAAAATGTCAAAAATACAGTAAAATTTGATTAGTTTTTACAGACTTCAAACAAAGAAATGCAGCCATCTACAAATTAAGCAATAATAAAACATGGAAGGTTGATATTTGGTTATATTTAAACAATTAAAAAATTGGTGGGCAAATGATATGTGTAAAAGAAATTCAAAGGTGAATATCCATTTTTTCTGCATTTTGAAGCATTTTTTGCTTCCTAATTACTTCCCTTGGATTACTCTCTAGCGTTTGGAAGTACAATGTGTAGGCACTTGTAGTGGTAAATAAAAGTTTGGTGAGAAAACTTATAAAAGCGAGTCCGGGGTGAGGATTGGCAGTGTGGAAGAAGGAAAAGAGGCCAAGATATAATGCATAAGAAGATCAGGGGTAATTATAAATATTACAAATGCTATGTATGTACACTTTTTTCTCCATTTTATTGGATTGCATGCATGTAACCCGAGATTCCTCTGCTATGAAAATTGTGACACCTGAATTGAACATGCTGAAGCCAAGTTAGTGAAGGGACCTCTGTCCTGACTCTCCCCGGTTCATTTACTTACATTTACATACATAATTACATAAAAATACATGTTGATGGCAGACCATGAAGACATGAATCTGGTCAGACACAGTCTCTTTAACCAGGTCCAGTACAATCAATTGATTTGGCTAGGTAGATAGCTGTAGGCCTATATTTCAAAGCAGGTTCTTAGTCGCTTGCGCAGTGCAGTGTTTAGAGCGTCTGCTCTAGAATTGCAAAGTAAGGAGTTTAGGCTTATATCACAGGTTCATATCCCACTGTGGGATGTGGAGATCAGCCCTTCGGATGCTATTTAACAAAAAAAATCCCTCACTGCTCAATGGTCGTGAGTGACAAGTATAGGACAACATTTTTATCTCTCCAATGGCAAGTGGTGGGTCTCTCCATATTTGTATTAAAAAATTCTGAAGACGAAGAGACTTTATACAAATCAATGTAATCTTCTTAACATTAAGTGAAAGTTTCCCTTTTCAGAAAAAAAAACCCAGGTGTATAAAAATATTTGAAGATGAAAAATCATGGTATGATGAAATCTTTGTGTATAACAGTAAATCCTTAAACATTACAGCCATATTATATAATACACATACTTTAACATAAAGTATTAAAATAGTTCTGTCAATAGAGAGGTTAAGCATTTTACTGTGTACGTATATCTCTACATGTAAACCTAGCAGTGATTTTACATCATGTTCTATTTATCAATCTGCACGTGTACTGGTATGTGTAAAACATTTCAACGCGACACTTTTCAATCCATTTGTATCAAATAAATCTATGACTTGAAATAAAAAAAGATACATTGGATGTATGTAATAATTAAATACTCAAATTCATACCAAACACCAGCTGAAAAATAAATATTATGTAGTTTGAGTTTAAGAAGCTTCAAGTTGTCACCTACGTGTACTTGCGAATCTATACATTGTGTACAACTTGTAGAATTACCATGTATGCAAAATTGATGACGTAAATCGCATAAAAATATGGGATTTCCCTAGGGACACATACACGGTCATCTGCTTAACCTCTCTTTTATATAGTGCTTGACCTGTACATATTTATATAGGAATCACCTTGTCCGTTTGTCTGTCTGTCTGTGCAATCGTTTCAGGTCCATATCTTTCTTACAGAGAGACATTAGAATCTACTACTCCACACTAAGATTGCTCATGACCCAAGGGTGTGTCATGACCTTGACCCAAGGTCATTTGGGGAAGTTCAAGGTCACTGGAAGAAAAATTTCATAATTCGTGTTTGATACATATCTTTATTATGGAAAAACTTACTTCTGAAAAATCCAGCGGGGGTATTTTGTCCCGTTTGGACAGTTCTAGTCTCGTATAGATAATATGACTTTCCTTTTGATCATGTTGACAGAAAAAAAATTAATATATACACTGTAGATTGATTTCTATTATAAAATTGATTAATTTTTATCTTGAATTTAGTGATTTTTAACAAAAATTGAATTTTTATTCATTTCTTGTTTTCAAAGGATTCACCAAAGAGGATGAAAAGGAAAAGGAACAAGAACATATACATATGTAAATCATGGCTATAACAGAATTCAAATAAAACCTTGAAGTTAATTTTGGAAAAGACAAATTCAGGAATTGGGACAGCTTATATATGCATTTCTCTTCAAGGTAACCAGTTTCAAAAATCAAATCTAAATTGTTAGAAAAACACAGAACTACATGTTGTATATGGTCTGCTCATTTCTCTTTTATTGATCAAAATGATTTTTAAAATTATAATAATATATGCATGTATAATAGAAACAGAGCTGCCAACCCTTACGATTTTGGCGTAAGGCATACGAAATCAGCCTCTAAAATACGCCTTACAATTTCTCTCTATATTCTTCCGATTTCAGTTTTTCTCTTTCCAAGTTTATAATACCGTTTTTTTCATAGCTGGCAGTCTATATTTTCTACTATTATAATATATTCATAATTCTTACAACGCTTGCTGGTATCAACGTTTCAGATTTAGAAGGCAGATTACATTCATGTCAACGCTTGCTTGTATCATCGGTTCGGATTTAGAAGGTCGATCACATTTGTGTCAATGTTTTAAAGTAAACAAACTGGAAACATGCCTCAGATTGCATGTCCATTTACAAAACATCTTCAGCGGCAGGGGGCCTAGGTGGTCCCTAGAGCCCGCCTTACTATTTGTTATTTCAGAATGTTGGCAGCTCTGTAGAAAACATGTTTAACTTGAACTACTGTCATAATGATCATTAGAAAAACACCTCTTGATATAGGGTTTGCTTTTACATTTATGTATTTAATTTAACTATGTATTTAATTCAGTTTGATATTTGTCTTCATTTGAAGATATTGAAAATTGTATTTACTTCTGCAGGTAGAAAAAAGTCATCTTAAATATACGAGTGGAGATGCAACATCATGAAGTTCAAAGTGCAAAGCTGGATATCATAAAATCTCCAAACAACAGTGAAGCCTTAAAAGTTGGAGATACCACATTAATTTTTTTTCCTTAGAAAGTACCATGATGTATGTTACTAATAATTTAGTTTCCCAAATGAGGAGCAATGTAGCTGGCTTGTCAGAGTGATTTTCCGGAAGATGAAATTGGAAATGAGAATATTCATGTGTGTCTCCATACTGGAAATCCTCAAGATTCAACCATATTTCTAAGTGACTCAGTAACATCATTATTTAAGGAAGCTTTTAACAGCACACTAATGAGCTCTACTTGAAGGAGTAGTTTAATACAGTAAGAGTGATCTCCCATTAGAAGTCAGATAGAAAAGAAATGGTTGCTTACCATTTATTTCATAATTTGTAATAGATTAAAATATTTTTACTAGCATTATTTTAGACAAAGAATAAGTAATTGATTAATATTCACATTAAAATTCCCAATAGTCAACAACAGGGTTTTCTTGTAGAAATAATGCAGATACTTGTTGAAAATGAACTTATAGTCTCGATGAGCCTTTATAATTATGATATTTTTTTCCTTAATTGAAAGTCTGCAGATCACTTCTTAGCTAATTATGTAATTTTTTTGTGTTTTGGATTTTATTTCATGTTCATATATTATAAAAGCATTTAATTTAGAAATTACACTGTATGATGTAGCCTTATTAACTGCAGTAATGAGTACTAGAGGACTGTTATTTTTGTTTTGTGCTAGAAATTGTGTGTGTGTGTGGGGGGGGGGGGGGGT
>PRKT01000758.1:54734-68876 GCA_003671525.1 Saccostrea glomerata
TTTCCCCCCCCCCCCCCCCCCCCCCCAAATTCAATTTGCTTCCAACGCCTATGCTCGATATAAAATATTGAAAAATCTCAAGATTTTTATGTAGATCTTAGCAAAAATGTAATTGAGAAAAATATTGACCTGATTAAAATATATTTAAAACAAAAGATTTACAAACTAAATAATGCTAGTATAGAAGTTATCAATTAAATTGCTGTTTTTTATGTTACCTAGGAAACAATGACATGTACGCTAATGAGGAAAAACATTGTTTTAACAAAATAAAAACAGGCGCTCTTTTGTCATCGGAGGTTGTTAAGGTGTTCAGAGGCCGCATTTCCGCGTAAATAAAAAGATTCCTCGTATTATTTTTCAAAATACTTTGTTATTTAGTTTTATTTCGTTGATAATTGTTGTTCAAAATTGAAAGACACAAGTAAAATATCCAAACTTCCTGTGGCATCAATCAGTCATTGCCTTTAAAATGCTTGTTAGAAGAAAAGCATATTGATATCCTAGCAGGTTTGTGAAAAGGATGATGTAAATTAAACGCTAAACAATGGTTTTATTGTAAATAAAATATTTATACCAACTCCTCCTTTTTATAAATAACTACAATTAATGACCTCAAATACACAAATAAAACAATACCTTAGCTTTAGTCTCGCACAAAGTTCAAAGTTAACACATATCGCACTTTTTCCAGATTATTCTAAAACATTAAATAGCACGATATATATGCATTTCAGTTAGAAGAAATTTCATATAAGATAATTATTCTAGAATAGCATGATATACATTTCAATAATTCTATATATTGTTCAATGTGCAGTGCTTCTCGAGAATTTTTCTCTCATACAGGGATGCCATCGATTACCGGTGGAGAGCTCCAAATTTTGTCCCAATCTCAGCACCCAGAGACATTGAGCTGGATCACTTCCTTACTTTGCGACTCTATAGCAAACATCTAACCACTGCACCTCGCAGGCTTCTCTATAACAGACGCTCTAACCAATGCACAACGCAGGCGGCTCTATAGCAGACGCTCGAACCACTGCACCACGCGGGCGGCTCTATTACAGACGCTCTAACCACTGCACCACGAGGGCCGCTCTATAACAGACGCTCTAACCACTGCACCACGCGGGCGGCTCTATAACAGACGCTCTAACCACTGCACCACGCGGGCGGCTCTATAACAGACGCTCTGACCACTGCACAACGCAGGCGGCTCTATAACAGACGCCCTAACCACTGCACAACGCAGGCAGCTCTATAGCAGACGCTCTAACCTCTGCACCAAGCAGGCAGCTTTATAACAGACGCTCTAACCACTGCACCACGCGAGCGGCTTTATAACAGACGCTCTAACCACTGCACCACGCGAGCGGCTCTATAACAGACGCTCTAACCACTGCACCACGCGGGCACCTCTAAAGCAGACGCTCTAACCACTGCGCCACGCAGGGGACTCTAGAGCAGACGCTCTATCCACTGCGCCGCGCGGGCGACTTAAACTTATTAAAGAAAAGACAAGAATAGAATAACCTCCCTCTCTTTATGTCACATCATCATGTTTACACAAAAATAGCTTGGTTTTAATTTTTATTCTTTCAAAGAAATTGACTGAAATCCTATCCCTGGTATTTTATAATTTACTTATTTACTGTTGTAGAAATACCCAATGCATTTTTTTCAACGTAATGTCAAGAGGCCTTCCGATTGTAGCAGTATCTCCATTGTGTTGGATTGTTACAGGTAAAATAAATAAAAGCCTACCTTCTAAATTGTTAAGATTAATGTAAAAGACAGAAAAGGGAAGGAGTCTTTAAATTTGGAAATTTTGCAAAGACTTCCTCTGTCGTAAAAAGGAGGACAATTCAGTTCTCCAGAATACCAAACATTAATGATTTAATTCTAGATGTAACGCGTCATTTGATTGGATAAAGAATTTATTTTATATCCTCTAACATAAGTTGCCTACGTCACACGATATTATATGTCAAACGTATTTACGTTACTTTTAAAATATGCTCAGTCTGAAACCATTTGGGGGGGGGGGGAGAAAAACTGAAATTAAATGATACAGAATGAAGCATATTTCAACCTATGTTATACTCTATATCAAAATGTAGGACTACGGGCAAATTGCTTGATTGATTGTATACTGTTTAACGTCCCTCTCCAGAATATTTCACTGATATGGAGACGTCACCATTGCCGTTGAAGGGCTGCAAATTTAGGCCTATGCTCGGCACTTACGGCCTTTGAGCAGGGAGAGATCTTTATCGTGCCACACCTGCTGTGACAAGGGGCCTCGGTTTATATGGTCTCATCCGAAGGACCGCCCCATTTAGTCGCCTTTTACGACAAGCAAGGGGGTACTGAGTACCTATTCTAGCCCGGATCCCCACGGGGCAAATTGCCTGAAGTTATGTATCAGTGTATAACATAGGTTAAAAAATAAGCTTGATTCCTTAAATATTATCACTGAAATTGTATCATATTTACCATGGCTCATTGACGTGAATTGAAGTACATGAAACTTTATATAATTACATGACTCTTTATAAAATCTGAAAACATAAAATTGTGTGAGTGGGAATAAGTTAAACTTAAATACATAATCTTGAAAACAATAATACTTTTATATAATTTATATCATATGACAGTTTTGATCGCCATTGATTTGGAACCTTTGAAATGTTCCCCTGGAATTTCCGGATCAGAGGTCTTGAGATGCTCCCCGGGATTTGTCAATGTGAGTGGTTGGTGTTTCTCCTTCCACAGAGAACCGACGTCCATGTTGAATTCTAGTGACTTTTGTCATCAGCAGGGGGCTCACGTGGTCGTCCTAGATTCGGAGGAGAAAGAAAAAGTACTCACCAAATATATTGAAAGTAAGAGATCAGTAGTGGATGTAACTTAAAAAAAAAATCCAGAAAACGAAGATTTTTATTTGTTAATTTCTGGCTGCTTTAGTCGAAACGTCATTATACAATGAATTAAATTTTTTTAAAAAACCTATTTATCTTACAACCTGAACCGTATAATAGTGTCTAGGTTTAAAATCTAATTTATGTGAACACTCCTTCGGAATTTCTTACTGCTGAGACGATAACATGCATGAAATTGCCGTGTAGATCTAAGGTTACATAACCATTATACACATATGTAAGAGGAAAATTGCTTGGAAATTACTTATAGTCAAGTTTATACTGGAAATAAAATAATATATTTTTTGTCGCTTCAGAGATGAATTTTTTCAACATATATCAAGAAAGAAATGTAAGTAAGAGAGAGAGAGAGAGAGAGAGAGAGAGAGAGAGAGAGAGAGAGAGAGAGAGAGAGAGAGAGAGAGAGAGAGAAGGCTGACCTTGAATATATTTTAAGGATCAACGTGTTTTTCATTAAATCCTCAGAAATGCTTTTGTTCTGAATTCACCAGCTGCAGAAATGTAGCCCTCTTATTAAGAAAATTCGAAAGTACATCGAATGCTGTACAAAGATCTGTGGTTCTCTCGTTTATCTGTTCAACTTTTCCTTTATCTCTGTCACAGTCTTCTAACGGGCTTAACCTACATCATTCTATCACATTAACAGAAATTTATTATATTAACAGGAACTTAATCCTATTTACTGGAACTCGTTTTCATTAACAGGAACTCTAATGCAATAAATGGAACTCTTACAATGAAAGAAATTTTATGACACGAACAGGAACTCTATTACATGAACAGGGACTCCATAACAATAATAGGAACACTGTTATACGAACAGGAACTCTATTACATCAACAAAAACTCTATTACAATAAAAAGAATTCTATTACACGAACTCTATTAAATGAACAGGAACTCTATTACATCAATAAAACCTCTATTACAATAAAGGGAATTCTATTACACGGACTCTATTAAATGAACAGGAACTCTATCACATCAACACAAACTCTATTTCATCAAAAGGAATTCTATAACACGAACTCTATTTCATGAACAGGAACTCTATTACAATAACAGGAACTCTATCACATTAACAGGAATTATATTACATTAACAGGAACTATATTACAATTACAGGAACTCTATCACATTAACAGGAACTATATTACAATAACAGGAACTCTATCACATTAACAGGAACTATATCATATTAACAGGAACTCTATTACATTAACAGGAACTGTATTACAATATCAGGAACTCTATTACTATCATTGGAACTCTCTTACTATCATTGAAACTCTATTACATTTATTGGAACACTATTACATTAGCAGGAACTCCATTATTTTAACAGTTATTCTATTACATTAACAGGAACTCTATAAGATTGCTCAGAGGGAATGGGACATTGAGGCTGAGAAGAAAAACTGTAAGTATTACTGTACACCAACAGCCTGACAGGAGAGATAACTCTTACTATAATGAGTGTTTGTTTGTTGCTTTTTTTTAAAGAAAAGGATCAAATAAAATGCCTTTGTCTTTCAGTTTGTACATATTTTAATCATAAATTAGATTTTTATAAGAAAATGTCTCTAAAAGTAAAGGAAATACAGATAAAAATGAATCAGATACTAGTAAAATGCCTTATTTACATGTAATGATAAGTTTGATAAAAGTCTACCTCTCAAATAAAGACGGTGATAATACACACTTAAATTGTCAGAGTGCTTCCATGGATAGACACTTTAAACGTTTGTTATGCTAAAAAGATATTGTTTTAACCATGTTTGGTTTTTTTAAATATTTTGTCTTATAAAGTTTTAAATTCATTTTATATCAGGGGAAAAATATGCTTGCAAAGTAAGGACAATATTCTAAGTGTATTTATTTTCTCTCCTCAGTTTGTGCAGATTTCATTAAGCATGGTGTACAAAGTTTGAAATATAAACACATTCCTAATGCAAAGGTATGTACAGCAAAATAAAAAAAATATGCATCGTTTAGAGTTTGTTTCACAAAACATATTAGAATGCCACAAACGTCGTATCTTAAATATCTATACAGGCAATACTTCAACACAAAAATACACTAAACTGATTTGTAGACCAAAGGTCTATGATAGGTGGCATAAGGAACTCTTTAATGTGCAGTGTTTAGAGCTTCCTTAATGCTAGACCTCTACCATTAAGTTTCCCTTAAGTAGAGTTTCACTGACTCTCATAGGTGGCATAAGGAACTCTTTAATGTGCGGTGTTTGGAGCTTCCTTAATGTTAGACCTCCACCATTAAGTTTCCCTTAAGTAGAGTTTCACTGACTCTGATAGGTGGCATAAGGAACTCTTTAATGTGCAGTGTTTAGAGCTTCCTTAATGTTAGACCTCTACCATTAAGTTTCCCTTAAGTAGAGTTTCACTGACTTTGTTGTTGTCTAATTGTTATATTAGTAGTATATAATTTCTATACTAGTAGTGAGATAAATCATGTAAGAAGTTGATTTTATACTTAAAATCATGTGTCCTTGACCTCTGTTTCGTGTCCTTGACATTATCTTGTACATGTAAGATTCCTCTAGGTTCCCTGCCTCACCAGAGAGCTAATCTGACCACGCCCGCAGGATTCGTCATCAAATCTTCGTCACTTCCGGGAGCGGGGATGGGCGCATGGACGGAGACCTTTGTTCCAAAGTTCACGATCCTCGGTGTATATGAAGGACTTATTCACACTGTAGACAAGAAGGATGATTTCTATTCATGGCAGGTAAAATCACACAAAGAATCAAACAAAATGAAACGAATCGCAGTTGCATATTTTAGTTACATATTCCTAGACCCCTGTCATTGAAACCAGATGGACTAAAAATGTCCTCTGCTTTCGTCCCTCCCTGTCCGCCTGTTAATCCGTTTGACTAGCTTCTGTGTATGTTGCTTGACTTTGATGAGTTATAGATAAATTTTTATTTTTGATCTACTTCAATGATTTCTGATAAAATTTTAGAGGAAACCAGATTACACGGTAGGGGACTAGTATTATTAATGTAACACTCTCACGCTTTATTTTTCAGATTCTTTTTATCCCTAAATATTCATTACCTCAAAGTTATTTTGATCAACATGGATCTGATTGTCATCAAGTATAAAATATATAATATATTCTGAACTACAATTCATTCTTAAGCATTAGGATCTTATTGTTTTCAAAGGTAGATAAACAAGGGACCAATGGTACTTACAACATAGATGCAGAAGATCCGGCCTATAGTAACTGGTTACGATTCGTTAATTCTCCCGCCAAATATCAACAGGAAAATGTCGTTCCTATCACGTGCGAGGGCATCATCTTCTATATGACGTCACGTGATATAGAGCCGGGTGAAGAGCTTCTGGTCTGGTATGGGGATGGATATGGGAGGTTTTTAGGCGTAAACCGCATACATCCGGGTAATTAAACAATACATTTCATGGTTAATTGTTTCCATCCGAGTATTTAAACAATATACTTATCAGATAACTTGACCATATACAATGTGGTCATTAAAACATTTTTATGCCCGCGTGAACAAAGTTTCGGAGGTTTGTTGTGTTTCTCGTGTCCGTCCTTCTGTCTCTCTCTCTCTCTTTGTGTGTCTCTCTGTCTGTTTGTCCGTTTGTACGCAAAAACTTTAATATTGCCCATAGCTTTTTATTTAGTGGAGCTATGACTATCATATTTCACATGTGTATTTTGTGTGACAAGACCTTTCTTAAGGTACCACATAACTCGACATTTTGACCTTGACCTAGGAGTTTAACCCAGTTTTACATAAAAATCATAACTTTTACTTTGGTCATATCACTTGAACATTGGATACCAGGGTTTGTAATGAGTTACATATAATTCACATATATTTTTGTTAAGAGACCTTTCATTGGATACCAACAACTTTGACCTTGGAGATTTTAGGACTTGTGAAAAATCTTTAACCTTGGCCATAACTTTTGAACGGTAAGGCCTAGGGCTTTCATATTTCACCTAATTGATCCTTGTGACAATAAATTTCATTTGATATTAACATTCTTGACCCTTTGACCTTGACCTTTGAGTTTGACACATTTTTACACAAAAAATCTAACTTTTACTTTGACACTAATTTTTCACTGGTAGATTCTAGGAATATCATATTCTAAATATCAAGTCTTCGTGACAATAGCTTCCTATTGAAACCAACAATTTAAACCTTTTGACCTTAGAAATTACACATTTATAAGAAAACTTTACCTGGCCATAACATTCGAATTGTAAGATTTAGGTCTTCCAAACTTCACTTACATGTATGTAGTCAATGTGTGAAGACCTTTCATTGGATTTCAACACTTTTAACACTTAGACTTTGACCTTGGTTTTTGACCTACTTTTTACAAACAAATCGGAGTTTATCCTACCTTTAAAAACGCTTACCTTGGCCGTTACCTTTGAACAGGTTGTGCAAGGGTTTTCTATGTCTTATTTGTATTTTTTGAAAAGGCCTTACTTTATGTACCAACATATGTGATCTGCATTTGAGAAACCTTAACCTTCGCTATGTTGCCATACGGGGGCATCAAAGTTTCACAAACACATCTTGTTGTTGCATGTTGTTGTTTCTTGGAAGGATTTAAGACATAAACCCCATACACCTGGGTATATACGGAAACAATTAATTCATAACATGCTTTCATTTTTATCAAATGCATACAATAACAAAAATATTTTTGTCAAATTTCTCTACAATGTAATTGATTAAAAACTTGATACTCTTTAATCAAGAAATATGCTAAAACTTTTCCTTTTGATTTAATAACAAATTTCAAGTTGTAGTCTATCAAATTTGTAGATATACTAGTATATAAACCATCGTATACACATTGCATAAAGGAGAATGACTTGTCACACATATTGAATCATTTTTTAAAGATGTAGTCTCATAATTACAAAAGTTTTAGGAAACATATTGATTAATGTCAGCTTGCTTTTTATTTGCAAAAGTTGTAATTATAAGATAACATCTTTCAAAAAATAATGAATCGGTGCTCATTTATTTTCTAACTCCTTGTCTTGTTTTGCAAATTTGATTTTTTTTCTCTCACTTTTTTAAATTATCTCTAAACTAAATAATGAATTTTAATGATCTCAAATTTCGCTTTTAAGATTTGTGACGTCAAAATAAAACGCGTATTACACATGTAACCTTTTAATCCCCGATCTGTGTTAGAGTGTTTTGAAATAAAAAAAAAACACACACACAATAAAAAATTACAGTCGATTAAAAAAAAACAACATATATATATCTTAACATCTTTATTACAATGAAACTTGTCTTATCCGACATGGACGGGGAACAGATTAAAAATATATGTGTTGGAATAAACAAGATGTAGTATTGCAGCGTGGAAAGATAATTGAGATAATTATAAATGACAAATGAAATTAAATGGCTGAAATCACAGTAAAGAATATTGCATGTGTCGGATTAAACAAGTTCCATTGTAATAGGTTTAACAATAAAGTAATCTTAATCCTAATTCTCCTCCCAGTTACCTCCATTTATCAGTGTTTGTAAAAAAGAACGAAATATTTCTATTTTCAAATTTATTACAACACATATAAAGTACATCTTTTACTGAATACATCCAGTATCGCTTTACAGAGCCGTTCAACCACCTTCTTTTACTGTTTGTTACTTGGTGTTAAATATTAAAAAAAGAACTCAGCGAAAAAAAATTAATTTAAAATCGTCTCTTGGGGGTTTCCGTAACCCATGGATGATCTTTCGTCTGTTAAAAAAAATTAAATTAATATTTAACAGATAAATGTATGATAACATATTTGTTATTAAAAAAAAACAACTTTTATAAATGAAAATTTCAGAGTGATACAAAAAGAAAAAAATGGATATTAAGATGTAATGATGTTTACCTAGTTACGTCTGATCATCATGGTGGTCGCCCTCACTGATGTCCCACTCGTTACTGTGGGATACCATGGGTAGGGCCAGTACCCCGGGGACCATGGACCGTTAAGGAAGGCTCGGTGACAGGAGTTGAACCACCAGCCTCCTCTAGTGGTACTGAAAGCAGCACAGTTACAGCTACACCCGTCGTTATCTCTGTCTGGTGTGGTGAAGGACATCCCAGACAGATCTTTGTTAGAATAACCGGTGTCCAACATACTGTCTCCTGTAGAATTAAAAAAAGAAAAATATACATGGACACTTGTTTAAAATAGATCAGTAGATTTATATCCACTATACTCGTCGTTACCTCTGTCTGGTTGGAGAAGAACATCCCAGACAGATCGTGGTAAAATAATACCTGTATTTAACATACTGTCCCCTGTAAAATTAAACAAGAGGAATCACAACGTTAATTGATTTATATATTTTTAATCTAATTGTCAATGATAATACTGAGGTACTTCTAAGATAGACGGCTTTAGGTGCTGGGTAGAGCGATAATATTTATTCAGTTCAGCCGTAGAATCCCGTGTGTCTATCATACTGGCATCTGCAGAATTAGAGAAAATATATAACAGAGATAATAATCATTCATTTACATCACATTAATCTTAATACTGAAGTACGTCTGAAATACATTGTTTAACGTGTTGATTCCTGTACGGAGAGATAAAAATAATACAAGACAATAAAACACTACACAATTCACATAGCATCCAAAATAATACAAGACAACAAAACATTACACAGTTCACATAGCATCCTCTCTAGTATAAAAATAAACAACAGACGCGTTACGCTTTTAAGCATGGTATTGCTGGGGGGGTGTTAAAGGTCATTTGAAATTTTAGAAAAAATGAAAAAATGATATTTTAAAATTTGTCCGAGACCATGCCTTCAAACATGTTACATGCAATACTAAGTAAATCATTAATAACGAGATAAGATATGGTGCATCTGTGAGTGTTATAAGATGGTAGATTTCCTACTAGTGTTATAAGATGGTAGATTTCCTACTAGTTTTAAATAAATGGAAATGTGAAACGCGTTGAGGTCTTTTGAATTTGGCTTTTTAAGCTTTTTTATTTAAATATTTAACCGATCAAAATCTTTTTTATCATCGAATTTTCGTAAACCTTTCGACATTTAGGATTAATGACGCACTGTAATTTTCCTTTTCCGTGGTAGGAAAATATAAATCATTGAAAATCAGACTATCATACTCTGTAAACTTTTTCAGTATTAGTTAAAATGTAATGTATCAAAAATTATCAAGAAACCCAAGCTAAATAGCAATGTTGAACAGATGTTATTATTGAATTTGTTTGTTAAAGAAAATAAAAATAATTTTTCTTGTACATAAAATGTATAATAAGAAATGTTATCTACTAGTATTTAAGTGGCAGTCCACTGAAAAACCAGGCAAGAGGTGGCACATCTCATGTCATGAATTTTAATTATTTTTTGCATGTAAACTTAGTAAAGTAAGTGTTTACACATGAAAACATCAAAAAAAAATTTAGTGGTCCTCTAGTCCATTTGGTAAATGCCTAATTTTAAATGCAAAAAAGTCAACATGAGGGTAAAAAAATTACTAAGTTTTTATTTAGTTTTATATGCAACAGATACTCAGAAGCTGAATGTGTCAATCAATATCATTTATAGCATAGACTCTTATCTTTTATTTTATAATGAATAAGACTGCAAATTATATTTCTTAAGAAAAAAAATATGTGGTCCAAAATTTAGTTTACAGGTGACTTTTTGAATTCAGTATCAAATTTTCGATACGTTATAAAATCCATTACATTACTATGACACATTTTTTCCTCATGTTATTATGAATACAAAGTATTAACTTTTGAGACACTTAATAAAAGCGGTGGGAACAGGTATATTGATTGTTATTGATTATTATTGTTGAACGCCGAGTCGGCAGTATTTCAGCCATATTTCGGCGACAGGTATATTGAGAGAAATAAAAGGAGTCAAATTTACATTTTATCTATGATTTTTCCCAAATTAAACCGAAGAAAAAATACTATAATTGGTTTGTTAATGTAGTGTATGTATTAAGTAATCCGGAAATTATGTTTCCGTGTTCAAGAAATGCAAATCTTATAGTTTTTTTTGCATGTTTTGAATTTCACACTTAGTTTAATAAACTTGTATTAAGAACAACACGTGTTTCCATTGTCTCAACGACATTCCACACATTACTAAATAGATCCACTATCTATCTGTCCTCACCACAACGTAACAGTTAAATTTGGCTCTTTTATTGCAATGTTGTTAAAAGATTACTTTATTTATTTTTTACCTGTTATATAGGTGGCAGGTGCCTTTAGTTTGATAAATTGATTAATTTTGCATTATTTTCGATCGGGATCGGTATTATTTCAATCGGGGTCGGCTTTTACCGTAAATTTAGAAATTTAATTTATTTGGCTCTTCATTGTAATTTATCAGAAAAAATATGCTTGTCTTTTATTTCTTTTCAGTCAGTTTTCTGTTTTTAAATGAGTGTAACTATAGATTCAATGTGTATATTAAATTTTCTTATGTCTTTTACGTACATAAAGATTACATGTAAAACATCTCTTTGATTTCTCGATGCTCGGTATTTCAAAAAATGTATTTGTACATGCATTATGCAACATCTGAGAGCAGACAATTTTCTAACTTCATTATCTTATTTCGAAATAAAATTTCTTTTTTCTATTTTCTCAGGAATTAAAGATTTAGATTTTATCAGTGACGAAATTCAGCTTGGCTAAATGCAGAACATATTTTTATGTGTACAGTCACGACTCGAAAAAGTTTTTTTTTACTGGTCATCTGTAAAGCCTTTTCCCATACATTGTCCTCTTTTACAAATTTTCATTTTATACAAATAAGAAAATAACTGATATAGTATCATTAAATAAGAGCTGATATATCGCAAGCAAAAAGCAGAGGGAGGGGGGTCATGACATCATTATTTAAAAAAAAAACTATTAGAATTGGCCAACATATTAACATGTTTAAACTTTATTTTAAATGAGAGTGTTTCAATCGCATAATTAAAAAAAAATAATAATAATAAAAAAGAAAAAAAAATGTTTCACTAAACCATCTTCCGTTTTAGTGCCAAATTATACTTGGGAGTTCAGCAGTAATCTAACTCAGTAAATATATTTTTATAACACATTTCAGGGGGTTTTGTTGTTGTTTTTTGGTTTTTGGTTTTTTGTTTTGTTTTGTTTTTTTTTTTGGTTTTTGTTTTCCATTTTTTAATCGTACCGCGGATTGTTTATTTTGATTTGACTTCATAGATAAAATATTTTTATTTTTTACAAATATCATGAAGATAACATTTCATCTTCGTTGAATAAAATGTTGTGTAAATCTAAAACATCCATCATTGATTCCAAACTTTATAAGAATTTTTTATTATAAACACTTCATTAATTATTCTTACGCAAATCATAGTAAATCAGTAAAAAAAAAAGTTCTCAGACATGTATAAAAGTAATTATCAAAACGGAATTGTTTAAATACATCTAGCTGAGACACCGCACGTGTATATAAAAATGGATTCTGTAGAGTAGTTACACAGAAAAATAGAAATAATTTAATTTTTTTTCTTTACATTTACGCAAAGAATTTACAAACTTCTCTGGAAAACTCGCAACATTTCATTGTGACTCAATATTAGTCAGGTATATGACGTCACTGATACATAAATCGAAACGGAAGTCCGAGGGTGGCTACACTGCTCTAAGTTAGAGAAATATCGACCTAATCATCTGAAAAACGGGCATTTAAAAATGCAAAAGAATAATTCCTTCTCTCAGATCTCGATATAAATGAACCTATTGTATCGTAGAAATTAAGCTGCAATTGTTGTATAGGGCAGTCTTGCACGTTTTACTTGAATGGCTGGGGGGTGTTTTAACAGTCATACTTTACATAGTAAAGTAAACAGATAAACATTTAACATTTTTATCAAATCTTTGATGTTCTGAAAAATGAGTATAGCCTTACTCTATTCGCTTAGAAAAAAAAATATTAAAAAAAATTAATAATTTGTAGATTACTACTTGTTGCGTTTCTTTTGCGTGTCAGTATATTACCTGCCACACGTATTTTTTTTCAAACTTTGAAGGAATAAAAGGTTCATATTTGAAAGCGATTTACACTTACCAACGCAGACATCCTGTTCCGGTGAACCAAATCCGTTTTTATATTCCGCCCAGGTCCTGTCAAAGTCCAGGGATCCAGTAATTCGTTTTTGGATTGCCTTAAAAATTATTACGTAATATAGCAAATCATTGTTTTAAACATTTGAGTGATCAAAATGTTATGATTCAGACTAAAAATATTCATATTTTATATTTTTTCACTCTTTATTCTACTTAACAACAAAAACATTGAGTGTGAATATGAATTGTAAATTCTCCACTTATATTGAAATCATCAACAAACCGTCCATCCCCCGCCCATGGTCGTCATGTCGCAATAGACACGGACAGGACTAGTGGTTCCGTAAGGATGGATATAAAACACCCCTGAGTTTGTGTAACCATCCGATTGAAGATCCTTACAGTCTTTTGGAAAAACTATAGCTAAAAAAACAATTCACAGGAATGACTAAATAAAAACCTTTCAGAACAGTTATTGCAAGATAAAAATTTCAAGTTTCTAGTTCGAAGTATGTTCTGTGTTATATACTTTTCAGTCAATTACAAACTGCAATTGTCTTATGGTCAAGAATAATACAAATATACATAATTATCCCTAAAATTAATTTCATTAATGCATTATCAACTTGCTTATTCGATCTTTTTTTTTCTTTCTTTGGTATTTCCTTGACAGAAGAAGTAGATTTTTTTAATTAATGTTAAGACGAACAGAAAGCAATTTAGTAACAAAATCAATTTCCGTGAATTGCAACTTCATCAGTCATTTGAAATAAAAGTAAATAAGAAATGGTAAGTTAACAGATATGACTATTACTTAGTATAAATTGTTTTAAAATTCAAATTTTGCAATTAATTGTTAGACAGAAAACTGTATTGTCTCTGAAATGATCATGAACAGTATTTTTTAAACGTCTTCTTCCTTAACAATGAGAGACCGCTTGCTCCGTGATCGGGAGGGCATAATGAGTTCAAATCTCGGCCCCCACTGACCAACATTGATAAAAAAATAGGTAACTTCCGTTTCTTTGCAATGAACTCAGAACTTTTATATGAG
>PRKT01000758.1:74566-86025 GCA_003671525.1 Saccostrea glomerata
GCAACGTCCCTAGGGATCTGCCACAGTCATAGATATAGTTATCAAAGTTCCTGTGTTAATCAATTGATGTGTATTAAAATACATTTAACTTTACTTCCTTTTAAGCTTTTTATTGTTTTCGATCAGTCCGCTTATCACCCAAAAATTTTACTGTTGGAGATGTGCACGAGTCGACAACAAAAAGAAGAAAAAAAACACTCACTTTGTTAAGAGCTCATAGGAGTATCTATCGTTATAATTAGTGTCTTAAATACAGCTAAGCGGAATACAGACAGCCTATCAAGTTAGAAATTTAATTTGAATGTTTTACAAACCAAATTTGGATGGAGATTCTTTCCTAATGAATACAGTGTCATATTGTTTGTTTTGTATGAAAATAAATCAGGAAGCACGATCGACCGCGTGTTTCTTTCTTTGTATAACTTTTCCAAGTAGACTGACGTTGATTTCGGAAAAAAACAGGCGAAAATAAAAGACTCATAAAAGAATAAATGATTTTTTTTTCATGAAGGAAATGTTTGTTCACAACAGAGTGTCTTTCATCAACAATTTCCTGATGTAATAATCCATGTGGTGCAAAGAGCACTCATAATCCCTATATTGCTTACCATACTACAACAAAGGCATTCAAAACACAAAACAAGATACAGAAGGAATAGAAAGATTATGCAACACATGCATATCAAAAAAACAGATGAATGTCCCCTTCAGTAAACACTTATTTAAATATCTTTTGTCAACGTACGTTCTGCGTCGTAAAAAAAAAATCCTTTAAATCCAACTTTTCCTCGAATTAGTATAAAGAAAGAATTGTCTTTATTTCGGCTTCTGATTTGTAGGGGATTTGGTCGAAATATTTCGGTTACCCTTCTCCTGGAATTTTTTAAAAACATTTTGTTACAAAATAAATCCTGCCTTTTACATCACAATAAATAGCACACGTATGCAAAACAAACAAGTTTTATTCTTCAAGACAGAAAAAAATTTCAAATCAAAATTTGAAGAATAAGCTTGTTTAACAAGAGGCCTATGGGCCACATCGCTCACCTGAGAAGCTTTGACCATTCTGTTCTTTACCAGACTTCCCCGTTGTTGTACATAATGCATGCCCACCCTACCCCACTGATCATAATTTAGACATTTTGAAATCTACACTATCCCATGATCCTTCCATGGGCACATATGTGTCAGCTTTTTTGGCCCAGTGGTTCCTGAACAGATTTTCAAAGATTTTTCCTATATATTATTATGTAAAACTTTGATTCCCCTATAATGGCCATGCCCCAGGGGTCATGATGTGAACAATTTAGAATTTACACTACCCCAGAATGCTTCCACATAAGCTTCACTTTTTCTGGCCCAGTGGTTCTTGAGAAGATTTTCAAAGATTTTTCCTATATATTTCTATGTAAAACTTTGATACCCCATTGTGGCCTCGCCCTTCCCCCGGGGGCCATGATTTGAACAATTTAGAATCTACATTATATCAGGATGCTTCCACATAAGTTTCAGCTTTTCTGGCCCAGTGGTTCTTGAGAAGAAGATTTTCAAAGATTTTTCCTATATATTTCTAGGTAAAATTTTGATTCCCCATTGTGGCCCCGCCCTTCCCCCGAGGGTCATGATGTGAACAATTTAGAATCTACACTATACCAGGATGCTTCCACATAAGTTTCAGCTTTTCTGGCCCAGTGATTCTTGAGAAGAAGATTTTCAAAGATTTTTCCTATATATTTCTATATAAACTTTGATTCCCCATTGTGGTTCCGCCCTTCCCCCGGGGGTCATGATTTGAACAATTTAGAATCCACACTACCCTAGGATACTTCCACATAAGTTTCAGCTTTACTGGCCAAGTGGTTCTTGAGAAGAAGATTTTTTAATGACCCAACCCTATTTTTGTCTTTTCTTGATTATCTCCCCTTGCGAGGGAATATGTCCCTTCATTTTAGCAATTCAAATTTCCCTTTACCCAAGGATGCTTTGTATTAAGTTTGGTTAAAATTGGCCCAGTGGTTCTTGAGAAGAAGTCGAAAATGTGAAAAGTTTACAGACGTACAGACAGACGGACGGACACACATTTGGTTATATATTGGGTACATCAAGTCCAAGTCCTATTTAATACTGCTTATTGGATACAAAAAAGTGTACATACGAAAATGCATTAATTGGGTAGTAACTGTTCAAATCTTATTGGATATAATTCCCAATGTCCATATTTTATTGGGTTATTCGTATTATTCTTCATTCATTCCAAATTTATTTTATTTCTAATGTTTGCTGGTAAATTCAGAAAAAAACTGAAAACCTTTCGGTTTTAACACACAATTTCGTCAATTTCTGTGATAGCTTTACATTGTAACCCCTAACATTGTTGTTTGCAATTAAGATATTTATTTTAAAAATACCTTATTTAGAAATATATGAATACCTAAATACAGTAAACTGAATTCTGCAAACACAACTCAATACAATTCAGATTATGTTCAACCTTTCTTGAATACCACAAACAAGTATTTTCCTTTTTTTCTGGCCAACACAAAGACTTATAAAATGGAATTTTTGGTTTATTAACGAATTTATTTTCTTAAACTAAAAAGACCTACATGTATATCATCTATACATGACAAACAAAAACACAGTAACGATTTTGATATTCTGTAGTAACAAAAGATAATGATTGTTTTAAAACTTAGCTTTTATTTTAATTTTAATTATGAACTGAGGCCACAAGTAGGCGCAGAATAGGGACGTTTTCCCAACCTTTCTCAATTCTTTAGGAATTTCGTAAATTTTGAAATAGTTTTCATTTCGAAAAACATCTCAAATTTTTCTATCTAAAATACATCTGATATACACAGCTAATTGTGCCACGTACGTTTTACATATGGTTGTACATAACACTTGTATCACATATGTGAAATGTACGTATCACATACGTGTATTATAAACATACGTTTCACGTATGTGATACAACGTACGTATGACATTTGTGTGACTACATACGTTTCACATAACGTACGTTAAACGTATCTTTGGAATACACGTATGTGTTTCATACGTGAAACGTACGTGTAACATATGTTATGTGCAACCATATGTTACACGTACGTTAATCAATTTATGGTTAACATGTATATAGTTAACCACATGTTACACATACGTAAATGAACTCATGGTTTACATGTGTTATATAAAGCACAAATGTCATGTATAGTTTATGTGTATTATAAACCACAAATGACGTACGTGTAACATATGTTATGTGCAACCATATGTTACACGTACGTTAATGAATTTATGGTTAACATGTATATAGTTAACCACATGTTACACATACGTAAATGAACTCATGGTTTACATGTGTTATATAAAGCACAAATGTCATGTATAGTTTATGTGTATTATAAACCACAAATTTAATATACTAATGTACATATATAAATTATGGTTAACTTGTATTATAAAGCTCTCATTTACATTACATATATGTTGATGAATAAAGTAAGTGTATTATCAGCCACATATTACATATACACTGCAGTAAAACTTTATCGGGAAAAGAAATATAGAAAGTTTATTTAGAATACAAGACGATAATAATACAGCGAGAGTTCAAAATCTGAAGAAATTTGTTCATCTGTTTAAAACAAATGTTACGAAATTCAAAAAGAAATTTTAACTACGATTTTCTATATAAGAAAAACACGGTTAGGCCAAACCCCACGAATTTTTATTTACAATTTGAATAAGGATAAAAAATATTTGAAAAAAAAATTTAAAGATATAAAAAAATATATTTTAGCATTAATTTTTTAATTGAATGATTATTTTCTCAATTTTTCTGTATTAATAATTTAATATTAAAAGTATAAGATAGCGGGCCAAAACTCCAAGTATTATTCCGTACAGAAACAATGATTTTAATTACGTTTTAATTAAGTATAAAAAAAAATTATTATAATTTTGAAGAAAATGAAAAAGATATCAAAAAAATAATAGTAAAGTAGCAAAGTGAAATGGTAACTGGGTCCCTAACTACAGTCTTTAGCTTTTTACATATTCACTACAAGTAAAAATAAAAAAATGGAATCAATATACTAGTAAACTGCAGTACTACATATATAACGTTTTGTCCATCATTAGCCCCGGGGGGTAAGTAGTATACATCTCTGACGATTCATTAGAACCTTAACAATAGATCTAAGGCTATACATGAAGGCATTAACAGATTGTTGAATGGAGGACGTGGTCATTTACAGAAATATTTGTATTACAACTGTCGATGAATATTTACTTTTTTTATACCCTTGTTAATATTTTTCCTACAAAGGGTCAAAAGAGGTCAAAGTTAATAAAACAGCCTCACCTGTTAAATTTTGTCATCCGCCTCTCCTACAAAAAATCAATTATTTCTATCTATACGACTACAGTATCACTTTGTAGATTTGTAGACAATGTTGTCCTTAGATCGTCAAACTTCCTCAATTATCCAAGACGCCATGGTCCGATGATTCATTTAATTTCTCATAAACAATTCCAAGACATATAATATATTCTATACTACTCCTCGCCCGTCTAAGGACAACGGTGCTTATCTGTCATTCTTCGTTAATTTCCGCCAATGTTCGGTAGTTTCCGTATCATGACAGAATTTGATCGTTTTCTCTCGGTTCTTATTGGTTGTTAAATAATATCTTGATTAGTTCTCCAAAATCACTTAAACTATTAAGGAAAAATAGTTAGTTTTGGAAGTCAGCCATACGTTTATACAAAAAGTTCCTGTATTTTAAACAAAATTGTTTAGACCCTAGCAACAATCAATGTTTAACGCATTGTTTTTTTTTCTCTTTATAGCAAAAAGTAAATAATAATTTGATTAATAAATTAAATTTGAAACAAAATAAAAAGGATTAGATTTATAATCAACCTACATTTATCACACATGTATTTAATAGTATGAATTTACAAAATGTACAGCCTTCTCAAACACTGTTTTTACACACTTGTAAAACACCTTTTAAGTGTATATGTAATATGTGGCTGATAATACACATACTTTATTCATCAACATACAGTAAAACTCGGTTATAACGAAGTCACAGGGACCTATGAAATTACTTCGCTATATCCGTAATTCGTTATAACAGTATAAGAAATTCATTAAATTAATATAGCCCGGGATCCAAAATGACTTCGCTATATCCGTAAATTCGCTGTATCCGTGTTCGTACTAAACGAGATTTGCTGTATATGTAATATAAATGAGAGCTTTATAATACAAGTTAACCATAATTTATATATGTACATTAGTATATTAAATTTGTGGTTTATAATGCACATAAACTATACATGACATTTGTGCTTTATATATAACACATGTAAACCATGAGTTCATTTACGTATGTGTAACATGTGGTTGACTATATACATGTTAACCATAAATTCATTAACGTACGTGTAACGTATGGTTGACAATAAAATGTAAACCATACGTTTATTAACGTACGTGTAACATATGGTTGCACATAACATATGTTACACGTACGTTTCACGTATGAAACACATACGTGTATTCCAAAGATATGTTTAACGTATGTGAAACGTATGTAGTCACACATATGTCATACGTACGTTGTATCACATACGTGAAACGTATGTTTGAAATACACGTATATACGTGCATTTCACATATGTGATACAAGTGTTATGTACAACCATATGTAACACGTATGTGGCACAATTAGCTGTGTATATCAGATGTATTTTAGATATAAAAATTTCAGATGTTTTTCGAAATGAAAACTATTTCAAATTTTACGAAATTCCTAAAGAATTGAGAAAGGTTGGGAAAACGTCCCTATTCTGTGCCTACTTGTGGCCTCAGTTTATAATTAAAATTAAAATAAAAGCTAAGTTTTAAAACAATCATTATCTTTTATTACTACAGAATATCAAAATTGTTATTGTGCTTTTGTTTGTCATGTATACATGATATACATTAGGTCTTTTAAGTTTAAGAAAATGAATTCGTTAATAAACCAAAAATTCCATTTTATAAGTCTTTGTGTTGGCCAGAAAAAAAGGAAAATACTTGTTTGTGGTATTCAAGAAAGGTTGAACATAATCTGAGATGTATTGAGTTGTGTTTGCAGAATTCTGTTTACTGTATGTAGGTATTCATATTTTTCTAAATAAGGTATTTTTAAAGTAAATATCTTAATTGCAAACAACAATTTTAGGGGTTACAATATAAAGCTATCACAGAAATTGACGAAATTGTGTGTTAAAACCGAAAGGTTTTCAGTTTTTTCTGAATTTACCAGCAAACATTAGAAATATAATAAATTTGGAATGAATGTAAGAATAATACGAATAACCCAATAAAATATGGACATTGGGAATTATATCCAATAAGATATGAACAGTTACTACCCAATTAATGCATTTTCGTATGTACACTTTTTTTGTATCCAATAAGCAGTATTCAATAGGACTTGGACTTGATGTACCCAATATATAACCAAATGTGTGTCCGTCCGTCTGTCTGTCCGTCTGTAAACTTTTCACATTTTCGACTTCTTCTCAAGAACCACTGGGCCAATTTTAACTAAACTTAATACAAAGCATCCTTGGGTGAAGGGAAATTTGAATTGTTAAAATGAAGGGACATATCCCCTCGCAAGGGGAGATAATCAAGAAAAGACAAAAATAGGGTTGGGTCATTAAAAAATCTTCTTCTCAAGAACCACTTGGCTAGTAAAGCTGAAACTTATGTGGAAGTATCCTGGGGTAGTGTAGATTCTAAATTGTTCAAATTATGACCCCCGGGGGAAGGGTGGGACCACAATGGGGAATCAAAGTTTATATAGAAATATATAGTAAAAATGTTTGAAAATCTTCTTCTCAAGAACCACTAGTACTGGGCCAGAAAATCTGAAATTTATGTGGAAGCATCCTGGTATAGTGTAGACTCTAAATTGTTCACATCATGACCCCCGGGAGAAGGGCGGGGCCACAATGGAGAATAAAAGTTTTACATAGAAATATATACGAAAAAATCTTTGAAAATCTTTTTCTCAAGAACCACTGTGCCAGAAAAGCTGAAACTTATGTGGAAGCATCCTGGTATAATGCAGATTCTAAATTGTTCAAATCATGACCCCCGGGGAAAGGGCGGGGCCACAATGGGGTATCAAAGTTTTACATAGAAATATGAAGGAAAAATCTTTGAAAATCTTCTCAAGAACCACTGGGCCAGAAAAAGTGAAGCTTTTGTGGAAGCATTCTGGGGTAGTGTAAATTCTAAATTGTAGGAATCATGACCCCCGGGGGAAGGGCATCATAGGGGAATCAAAGTTTTACATAGAAATATATAGGAAAAATCTTTGAAAATATGTTCAGGAACCACTGGGCCAAAAAAGCTGAAACATATGTGCTCATGGAAGGATCATGGGATAGTGTAGATTTCAAAATGTCTAAATTATGATCAGTGGGGTAGGGTGGGGATGCATTATGTATAACAAGGGGGGAATCTGGTAAAGAACAGAATGGTCAAAGCTTCTCAGGTGAGCGATTCTTCAAATTTTGATTTGACATTTTTTTCTGTCTTGAAGAATAAAACTTGTTTGTTTTACATACGTGTGCTATTTATTGTGATGTAAAAGGCAGGATTTATTTTGTAACAAAATGTTTTTAAAAAATTCCAGGAGAAGGGTAACCGAAATATTTCGATCAAATCCCCTATAAATCAGAAACCGAAATAAAGACAATTCTTTCTTTATACTAATTCGAGGAAAAGTTGGGTTTAAAGGATATCTTTTTTTACGACGCAGAACGTACGTTGACAAAAGATATTTTAAAAAGTGTTTACTGAAGGGGACATTCATCTGTTTTTTGATATGCATGTGTTGCATAATATTTCTATTCCTTCTGTATCTTTTTTGTGTTTTGAAGGCCTTTGTTGTAGTATGGTAAGCAATATAGGGATTATGAGTGCTCTTAGAACCACATGGATTATTACATCAGGAAATTGTTGATGAAAGACACCCTGTTGTGAACAAACATTTCCCTCATGAAAAAAAATCATTCATTCTTTTATGAGTCTTATTTTCGCCTGTTTTTTTCCGAAATCAAAGTCAGTCTACTTGGAAAAGTTATACAAAGAAAGAAACACGCGGTCGATCGTGCTTCCTGATTTATTTTCATACAAACCATACAATATGACACTGTATTCATTAGGAAAGAATCTCCATCCAAATATGGTTTGTAAAACATTCAAATTAAATTTCTAACTTGATAGGCTGGCTGTATTCCGCTTAGCTGTATTTAAGACACTAATTATAACGATAGATACTCCTATGAGCACTTAACAAAGTGAGTGATTTTTTTTTTCTTTTTGTTGTCGACTCGTGCATATCTCCAACAGTAAAATTTTTGGGTGATAAGCGGACTGATCGAAAACAATAAAAAGCTTAAAAGGAAGTAAAGTTAAATGTATTTTAATACACATCAATTGATGAACACAGGAACTTTGATAACTATATCTATGACTGTGGCAGATCCCTAGGGACGTTGCACCCTCCCCCCTTTTGAATTTGCTGCAAAGAGCAAAGTCACAATTTTTTTTGTCTTATTTATCACTGTAAAAATATGTTAATTTAAATGCTTATGACATTGTAATACTAGGTAAGTTGGCTGTTAAAAGAAAATGTAACAATTATTATGAAAATTTATATAGCAAAGCATTTATACAAAACTACTATGCAAGATATGGAAATAACGAACTGTATTCAAACTCAAAATCCTTATCTGGAAAATTGTGAAAGCATGTGATTTTTACATTAATGAAGGAAGCGTTTCAAACCCCACATCTCCATAATAGAATTAAAAAAAAAAAAAGTTTTATGCTTATATTTTTAAGTGAAATTTTGAGTTTCTGTCTACTCTTTTTTTGTGAGCTATCCTAAACTAGGTAATATTTTAGCCAGAATTTTTCTATGCCATAAATAAATAAGCATTTTAAAATTATTTCTTTTTTATCCTAATTTTTTTTCTTAGTTATTTTTCAAGGTCTTTATTAGACAGGTTTATTTAAAATTAGGATTACTTTGTTTGTTTTACATGAAATTACTTTTCCTTATAAAGTTGCTGGTGAGGGAGAAATCTGCTTTTGTTGTCATGTTGTGTTGAAAATTTTCCTGTGGCAGGAGGAGAGTCTGTATAGAAATATTGTATACAGAGGATCTCATATGATTTGTAGTATGATACGATTTTTATCCAACAAGTTGTGTGGTTTTTTTCCCCGAGACTTGTCGAGGGGATAAAAACACACAACGAGTTGGATAAAAATCATATCTAACTACAAATCATGTGAGATTCTTTTTATCCCATGTTTTTTACACCGCAAATAATGTTTAACACTGTTTTATATAGGACTCAACTTCATTTTCCTTCATCATTCAAACGAAAACACCCCTATTCATCATTCTAACGCAAATTCTGCCTATTCTCTAATATTACGCCTCTTGTCCATGCTTCATAAACTTATCTGAATTCAACCAATATACCATGAATGTAAAAATTTTCGCTCAACATTTTAGTGACCTATTGAGGGTTAAGATTTTTGACTTATTTTATTGGATAAATTTTTATCTTCCGCGTTTAGGCCTATGTATAAAGCTGTGGATATATTCACAAAATATTTATTTCAGAAACATATTCGTTTAAACAGCAGTAAGAAAGTTCAACATGGCAATGGTATGGGCAGCCTTCCTTGCTTGCAGCTTCTTGTGTACAGCTTCCCAGAACATTTATTCCAGAGAAAACAATCGCTGGGACACTTATTATGAGACAATGATCGAAATCCGAGAACTTCTCATCCAACAGGGGCGGATCCAAAAATCTCTAAAATCCCTGGGACAGATGGTGAAGAAACTCGAAGAGGATGTAACCAAGACCAAAGAAGATGTTCAAATCGTCAAAAAAGGTAAATTAACCTTTTGTATCCCTAAAATACTTTTAATTTTTACTCTCTCTATCTCTCAATTTTGTATATTCATTAGTATGATAATTACAACATAAATACCTATTTTAGAAATCTCTTTCTTACCAGACATGCACACAGACCAAGGTTTAAAAGCCTCTTCTGAGGGACACGCAATATTTTATATAAAAGTTCTTAGTTCATTGTAAAGAAACGGAAGTTACCTATTTTTTTATCAATGTTGGTCAGTGGTGGCCGAGATTTGAACTCATTATCCCCTCCCGATCACGGAGCAAGCAGTCTCTCATTGTTAAGGAAGAAGACGCTTAAAAAGTTCATGATCATTTCAGAGACAATACAGTTTTATGTCTAACAATTTATTGAAAAAAAAATTAAACAATTTATACTAAATAATAGTCATATCTGTTAACTTACCATTTCTTATTTACTTTTTATTTCAAATGACTGATGAAGTTGCAATTCACGGAAATTGATTTTGTTACTCAATTGCTTTCTGTTCGTCTTAACATTAATTAAAAAAAATCTACTTCTTCTGTCAATGAAATACCAAAGAAAGAAAAAAAAAGATCGAATAAGCAAGTTGATAATGCATTAATGAAATTAATTTTAGGGATAATTATGTATATTTGTATTATTCTTGACCATAAGACAATTGCAGTTTGTAATTGACTGAAAAGTATATAACACAGAACATACTTCGAACTAGAAACTTGAAATTTTTATCTTGCAATAACTGTACTGAATGGTTTTTATTTAGTTATTCCTGTGAATTGTTTTTTTTAGCTATTCCAAAAGACTGTAAGGATCTTCAATCGGATGGTTACACAAACTCAGGCGTGTTTGACGTCTATCCTTACGGAATCATTACCAGTCCTGTCCGTGTCTATTGCGATATGACGTCAATAGGCGGGGGATGGACGGTTTGTTGATGATTTCAATATTAGTGGAGAATTTACAATTCATATTCACACTCAATGTTTGTGTTGTTAAGTAGAATATAGAGTGAAAAAAATATAAAATATGAATATTTTTAGTCTGAATCATAATATATTGATCACTCAAATGTTTAAAACAATAATTTGCTATATTACGTAATAATTTTTAAGACAATCCAAAAACGAATTACTGGATCCCTGGACTTTGACAGGACATGGACGGAATATAAAAACGGATTTGGTTCACCGGAACAGGATGTCTGGGTTGGTAAGTGTAAATCGCTTTCAAATATTAACCTTTTATTCCTTCAAAGTTTGAAAAAATACGTGTGGCAGGTATTATACTTACACGCAAAAGAAACACAACAAGTAGTAATCTACAAATTATTAATTTTTTTTATATTTTATTTTCTTAGCGTATAGAGTAAGGCTATACTCATTTTTCAGAACATCAAAGATTTGATAAAAATGTTAAATGTTTATATGTTTACTTTACTATGTGAAGTATGACTGTTAAA
>PRKT01000758.1:87542-101341 GCA_003671525.1 Saccostrea glomerata
TTTATTTTCAAAATTTAATTAATCCCCCCCCCCCCCACAAATAACATTTTGATAAAAATTGGCTACTTAATCAGTTTGAAATCACGTTTCCATTTATGTATCAGTGACGTCATATACCTGACTAATATTGAGTCACAATGAAATGTTGCGAGTTTTCCAGAGAAGTTTGTAAATTCTTTGAATAAATGTAAAGAAAAAAAATTCAATTATTTCTGTTTTTCTGTGTAACTACTCTGCATTTTTATATACACGTGCGGTGTCTCAGATAGATGTATTTAAACAATTCCGTTTTGATAAGTACTTTTATACATGTCTGAGAACTTTTTTAACTGATTTACTATGATTTGCGTAAGAATAATTAATGAATTGAAGTGTTTATAATAAAAAATCCTTATAAAGTTTGGAATCATTGATGGATGTTTTAGATTTACACAACATTTTATTCAACGAAAATTAAATGTTTAATATATGCTATTTGTAAAAACTAAAAATATATATTCTGTGAAGTCACATCAAAATAAACAATCCGCAGTACTATTAAAGAATGGAAAACAAAAATAAAAAAAAAACAACAACAAAAACAACAACAAAACCCCCTGAAATGTGTTATAAAAATACATTTACTGAGTTAGATTACTGCTGAACTCCCCGGTATAATTTGGCACTAAAACGGAAGATGGTTTAGTGAAACATAATTTATTTTTTTATTATTATTATTATTATTTTAATTACGCGATTGAAACAATCACACACTCACATTTAAAATAAAGTTTAAACAAATGAATATGTTGGCCAATTCTAAAAGTTTTCACGTACATTTTTTTTTAAATAATGATGTCATGACCCTCCCCCCTCTGCGTTTTGCTTGCGATTTATCAGCTCTTATTTAATGATACTATATCAGTTATTTTCCTATTTATATAAAATGAAAATATGTAAAAGAGGACAATGTATGGGAAAGGCTTTACAGATGACCAGTAAAAAAAACTTTTTCGAGTCTTGACTGTACACACAAAAATATTTTCTGCATTTAGCCAATCTGAATTTCGTCACTGATAAAGAACAAGGTTCATCTTTGCCTTATTTGGCCTTGTGAGTTCTGAAAAACTGAAGTTGCATAGTTTTAGTTAACAATGCATTAAAATATCACTTAGATCTTTGGTGACTGCGATCCTATAAAAAATGACGTCATTTGCTGGCAAGTCAATGCATTATGACGTCACGAAATGCGTCAATTTCCTTATATTCAGAAAAAGTCTATAAAAATGGCCAAGTTTTGAGTTATTTTTTTATATTTGATATAGGGCGCAACCTCTGATCTAAAATATGCAACTAGTAAATGATAGAACTGTTTCTGAGGATTCATGGACATGTTTTACTTTTTAGATCAGAGGGTGTGCTCATATTATTTTTTTTCACTGAAAGTACTCAATTATACCTAATTACATCAAAATTAAAGAACATTGCCATTTCATGAAGCCAGTTCTCCAATACATGGACTTTTTTTAATAGGATATGAAAGCATAAAGTCTCTATTTTATTTTAATGCTGCAAATAGAAAATCAAGTGTTGATCAATTAATTGGCATATCTACAGGGCCATTTTATGTAGAAATTGAACCGACTTCTTTAACTCTTTAATTCCTTAGAAAATAAAAAAAAAGAAATTTTACTTGGAAATAAGATAATGAGGTTAAAAAAATTGTCTGCTCTCAGTTGTTGCATAATGCATGCACAAATACATTTTTTGAAATACTGATTATTGAGAAATCAAAGAGATGTTTTACATGTAATCTTTATGTACATAAAAGACATAAGTAAATTTAATATACACATTGAATCTATAGTTACACTCATTTAAAAACAGAAAACTAATTGAAAAGAAATAAAAGACAAGCATATATTTTTTAGATAAATTTTAATGAAGAGCCAAATAAATTAAATTTCCACATTTACGGTAAAAGCCGTCCCCGGTTAAAAACAAACAGATCCCGATCAAAAAAATGCAAAATTGATCAATTTATCAAACTAAAGGCACCTGTCACCTATATAACAGGTACAAAATAAATAAAGTAATATTTTAACAACATTGCAACAAAAGGGCCATTTAACTGTAACGTTGTGGTGAGGACAGATAGATAGAGGATCTATTTGGTAATGTGTGGAATGTCGTTGAGACAATGGAAACACGTGTTGTTCTTAATACAAGTTTATTAAACTGAGTGTGAAAACCAAAACATGCAAAAAACTATAAGATTTGCATTTCTTGAACACGGAAACATAATTTCCGGATTACTTAATTCATACACTACATTAACAAACCAATTTTAGTATTTTTTCTTTATATAATTCCTATCGGGACCGGTTTAATTTGGGAAAAATCATAGATAAAGCTAAAACGGAATATGGTTTAGTGAAGCATTTGTTTGTTTGGTTTTTTTTTTAATTTATTATTTTTTTAATTAATAAGGCAAGATTGAATCAATCAAACACTTACATTTAAAATAAAGTTTAAACATGTAAATATATTGGCCAATTCAAAAAGTTTTCACGCACATTTCTTTTTAAATAATGATGTCATGATCCCCCCGCCCCTCTGATTTTGCTTTCAATTTATCAGCTCTTATATAATGATACTATATCAATTACTTGCTTATTTATATACAATCAAAATTTGTAAAAGAGGACAATGGATGGGATAAGGCTTTACAGACAACGAAAAAAAAACGTTTTCGAGTCGTGACTGTACGTATGAAAATATTTTCTTCATTTAGCCAAGTTGAATTTCGTCACTGATAAAATTTGACATTTTAATTCCTGAGAAAAAAGAAATTTTATTTGGAAATAAGATAATGAAGATAGAAAACTGTCTGCTCTCAGTTGTTTCATATGCATGTACAAATACATTTTTTTGAAATACCGAGTATCGAGAAATCAAAGAGATGTTTTACATGTAATCCTTATGTACGTAAAAGACATATTAAGTAAGTTTAATATACACATTGAATCTATAGTTACACTCATTTAAAAACAGAAAAATGACTGAAAAGAAATAAGAGACAATGATATTTTTTCAGATAAATTATAATGAAGAGCCAAATAAATTAAATTTCTAAATTTACCGTAAAAACCGACCCGGATTGTAAACTAAATTTTCGACTACAATTTTTTTTTTTAAGAAATATAATTTGGAGTCTTATTCATTATAAAATAAAAGATAAGAGTCTATGCTATAAATGTTATTGATTGACACATTCAGCATATCAGTATCTGTTGCATATAAAACTAAATAAAAACGTAGTAATTTTTTTACCCTCACGTTGACCTTTTTGCATTTAAAATAAGGCATTTACCAAATGGACTAGAGGACCACTAATTTTTTTTTATGTTTTCATGTGTAAACAATTACTTTAATAAGTCTACATGCAAAAAACAATTAAATTTCATGATATGAGATGTGCCACCTATTGCTTGGTTTTTCAGTGGACTGCCTTTTAAATACTAGTCGATAAAATTTCTTATTATACATTTTATGTACAAGAAATATTATTTTAATTTTCTTTAACAAACAAATTTAATAATAACATCTGACCAACATTGCTATTTAGCTTGGGTTTCTTGATAATTTTTGATAAATTGCATTTTAACTAATACGGAAAAGTTTACAGAGTATGATAGTCTGATTTTCAATGATTTATATTTTTTCTACCACGGAAAAGGAAAATTACAGTGCGTCATTAATCCTAAATGTCGAAAGGTTTACGAAAATTCGATGATAAAAAGATTTTGATCGGTTAAATATTCAAATAAAAAAGCTTGAAAAGCCAAATTCAAAAGACCTCAACGCGTTTCCCATTTACATTTTTATAAAACTAGTAGGAAATCTACCATCTTATAACATTCACAGATGCACCATATCTTATCTCGTTATTAATGATTTACTTAGTATTGCATGTTATACATGATTGAAGGCACTGTCTCGGACAAATATTAAAATTTCATTTTTCATTTTTTCGAAAATTTCAAATGACCTTTAACCCCCCCCCCTCCCCCAACAATACCATGCTTAAAAGCGTAACACGTCTGTTGTTTATTGATATACTAGAGAGGACACTAAGTGAACTGTGTAATGTTTTGTTGTCTTGTATTATTTTTTATCTCTCCGTACAGGAATCAACACGTTAAACAATGTATTTTAGACGTACTTCAGTATTAAGATTAATTTTATGTAAATAAATGATTATTATCTCTGTTATATATTTTATCTAGTTCTGCAGATGCCAGTATGATAGACACACGGGATTCTACGGTTGAACTAAATAAATATTATCGCTATACCCAGCATCTAAAGCCGTCTATCTTAGAAGTACCTCCGTATTATTATTGACAATTAGATTAAAAATATATAAATGAATTAACTTGGTGATTCTTTTTGTTTGATTTTACAGGGGACAGTATGTTAAATACATGTTTTATTTTACCATGATCTGTCTGGGTTGTTCTTCTCCACCCAGACAGAGGTCACGACGAGTATAGTGGATATAACTCTCCTTATATATTTTAAACACGTGTCCATGTCTATTTTTCTTTTTTAATTCTACAGGAGACAGTATGTATGATACCGGTAATCGTTACAGAGATCTGTCTGGGATGTACTTCAGTACCCCGGACAGAGATAACGACAGATATAGGGCTAACTGTGCTGCTTTCAGTGACACTAGAGGAGGCTGGTGGTTCAACTCCTGTAACTACGCCTTCCTTAACGGTCAATGGTTCCCGGGGTCCTGGAATTGGCTATGGTATCCGACAGTAAATGATGGGGTATCAGTGAAGGGGACCACCATGATGGTCAGACGTAACTAGGTAAACATTATTACATCTTAATAACAATTTCTTTTTCCTTTTGCATCACTCTGAAATTTTCATTTATAAAAGTTTTTTTTAATAGAAAAATATGTTATCATACATTTATCTGTGAAGTATTAATTTAATTTTTTTTTAACAGAGGAAAGATCATCCATGGATTACGGAAACCCCCAAGAGACGATTTTAAATTATTTTTTATCGCTGAGTTCTTTTTTTGATATTTAACATCAAGTAACAAACAGTAAAAGAAGGTGGTTGAACGGCTCTGTAAAGCGATACTGGATGTATTTAGTAAAAGATGTATTTTATATGTGTTGTAATAAATTTGAAAATAGAAATATTTCGTTGTTTTTTTCCAAACACTGATAAATGGAGATAACTGGGCGGAGAATTGGTATGACGATTACTTTATTGTTAAACTTATTACAGTGGAACCTGTTTAATCCGACACATGCAATACTCTTTACTGTGATTTCAGCCATTTAATTTCATTTGTCATTTATAATTATCTCAATGATCTTTACACGCTGCAATACTACATCTTGTTTATTCCAACACATATATTTTTAATCTGTTCCCCGTGCATGTCGGATAAAACAAGTTTCATTGTAATAAAGATGTTCAGATTTCGATTTTTTTTTAAATCGACTGTAATTTTTTATTGTGTGTTTTTTTTTATTTCAAAACACTCTAACACAGATCGGGGATTAAAAGGTTACATTTGTAATACGCATTTTATTTTGACGTCACAAATCTTAAAAGCAAAATTTGAGATCATTTAAATGATCATTTAAATTCATTATTTAGGCTAGAGATAATTTAAGTAAGTTAGAAAAAAATCAAATTTGCAAAACAAGACAAGGAGTTAGAAAAAAAATGAGCACCGATTCATTATTTTTTGAAAGATGTTATCTTATATTTGCAACTGCTTTTGCAAATAAAAAGCAAGCTAACATTAATCAATATGTTTGCTAAAACTTTTGTAATTATGAGACTACATTTTTAAAAAATGATTCAATATGTGTGACAAGTCATTCTCCTTTATGCAATGTGTATACGATGGTTTATATACTAGCATATCAGAATTTTGATAGACTACAACTTGAAATTTGTTATTAAATCAATAGGACAAGTTTTAGGAGCTAATGATCAAAAATTCAAGAAAAGTTTGTGAAACAAAGAAGCTTATGATAAATGTTGTCGTTTTCAGGTCAAACACCAAGGTCAATATAAAGGTAGTGTTGGTACCAAAAGAAACGTTCCTCACAATGAGTCTACCTTCTAAAATAAAAACCATATAAGCAGCTACAGTTCAGTAATTATGACCAAAATTAGAGATTTTCAAAAGTAGAGTCAATATTAATGATGCCCAAAAGAATTTCAGAAAGAATACACAGGTGAAATATAAAAGTCACGAAATCAACCATTCAAAAGTTATCACCAAAGTTTTTTTCAAAAGGTGATCAAAGTCTGATGTCCAAATAAAAGGATAAAAATATTAAAAGAAAATATTGGTATTCAAGAGAAGCTCTTTCCACAAGAAATGAACCCGTAAAATAGTTAACCCCTAGCACAAAAAAATCAGTAAATACGACCAAAGTTAACGTTTTTGAAAGTAGGTCAAATCCATAAGATCAAGGTTAAAGGTCATTACTGTTTGTAATCAAGAGAAGGTCTTATCAAAATATAAGCTTGAGGAGTATGATATCACTTGATTTAACTGTGTAGTAGCTATGGCTAAGAATAAAATTTTGAAAATTTTTCTAAAAGTGAGTCAAATATAAAGATCAAAATCAAAAATACTTAAACCCTAGGAAAAGTTTTTACACGTTGAATACACCAGTGAAATATTAAAGCCATAGTTCATATGACCAAGGCTCAAATTCCAAATTCGAAATTGACCGTCAAAATAAAGAAAAAAAAACCTGTGAAATATGAAATTCATAGCGCAAACCAATTAAAGGCTGTAGTCAGGGCTAATTGATCGATTTACCACTTACAGATAAATCAGGAAAAAGATAAAAAAAAAAATAAAAAACAAACAGACAACTGGCCCCTTATTTTTTGGATTACGGATAGAAATTTTAAAAACAACACTTTGTGCTAAAAATGTTTGTTTGTATGATGAGAGGAGATCCCAGTCACTTTCCTTGGGAAAATAACGAAACAATATAATGAACAGTCTGTCTTTGTGTACATGCTATTCATAGATCTCTTCCGAGGAGAGGAATGTACGATCCGAGGATAAATCTAGATGACTTCCGAGGAGACGAATATACGATCCAACGTTAACTTAAGAATACTCCATTTAATTAAGGATATCCGATCCTCAGCCAGGAAGGATGACTCCAAAAAATTATATTTTATTTGAAATGCATCAAAATGAAGCTTGAAAATGAAATTTTTTCAAGCAACGATTTTCCTTTTATTCATCTTTATAAGATTCAAGGTTTTTAGAAGTTTTGGAAAAGGTCTTATAAAAGTTGACTTTTACACCCTATAAAAGGGAAAAATTTGTATACAGTTTTAGAGAAATAAGATTTTCTTGAATCCAGCCTTAAATACCAATGCTTATTAGCATGATATGATTTAAAGATTGATTTGTGGTGTCTTGCAATGTTAGCAAAAGCCTTTTACACTATGTATTATAGAATATATGACAGAAATAGAAGACAAAAAATACCCAATAAGTATAAAAATCATGGCAATTTTTCTGAATGCCTGGATACCTATCCTTTTTCAACCTGAAATAGATTAGTTGATCAATTTGCAATTAGAAAATGCATGGCTGATATTCCAATTCGCTTTTTCTGCTAAAAATATTGGAGATTTGACATTTTTCCCTATATAATATGATTAACTTTAAATTTTTACTTAAAAGAAATCCTGTGGATAAATTTACACAACTTTGTGGATTCAGAGATACTTTTATGAGTACTTTTGATTATTTAAGTGCTAATTTTATAAACCTGAGGATCGGACTACCTTAATGATTTAGAACTTTATACACCATGCTTAATGAAATTATATTACAAAAGATAATGATTGCAAATGTTTATTTTAATTAAAAGAGAATAAATCATTATGTAACAGAACACTCTTCATGCTCCAAATAAAATGGAGAATCCTCACAAATAAAGGGGAGTTTTAGTCCGTCTTCTCCTGTATAGTACGTGTAGTTTCTCTCAGTCACCCAGCGCCACCTGCCGTCGTTATGATATGTCAAAAGAAGGCCAAAAATTGGGTCAACTGCTGTCTCGCCCTCATCGTTAGGATTCCAGTTCTGATACGTCACTGGTGTCCAATTATCAAAAATGAGTCTTTCATTGTCGTCAAATGTCAAAACATTGGCACGAAATGCAAATGAACCGTTGAGATCAACTTCTGCAGAAAAGGACAAGAAAAAAATTATACAATCTTCAAATTTGAAACACCATCGATACAATATGAATTTTTGCTTTACATCCTGAATGCTCTAAAAATTATAAGATTTGATCCGCTGTATCCAAATTCAGTAGACATTTGAAGGGAAAGTATTCTCTTTTTTGCGTCGTGGTATGTGTAACAATAGAATATTTTCTAACGAGCATAAGCAAACCTAGGCAAAACTTTATTTCAATTTGAATAACATAGGAATATAATGTTTATGGATGAAATTAGAAATAAACAATTTTGATACACTGCAGAAATATATTTTCCAGATTTAATGTGCAAGTTTTTTTTAAGTTTAAAATCAGATTTATAGAAAGCAAAAAAAAAAAATCTAAATAACTTTTTTATCAAAGGTGTTAAAATATAATCTATATATTTCTTGATCAAAGAGTATCAAGTTTTTAATCAATTACATTGTAGAGAAATTTGACAAAAATATTTTTGTTATTGTATGCATTTGATAAAAATGAAAGCATGTTATGAATTAATTGTTTCCGTATATACCCAGGTTTATGGGGTTTACGTCTTAAATCCTTCCAAGAAACAACAACATGCAATAACAAGATGTGTTTGTGAAACTTTGATACCCCCGTATGGCAACATAGCGAAGGTTAAGGTTTCTCAAATGCAGATCACATATGTTGGTACATAAAGTAAGGCCTTTTCAAAAAATACAAATATGACATAGAAAACCCTTGCACAACCTGTTCAAAGGTAACGGCCAAGGTAAGCGTTTTTAAAGGTAGGATAAACTCCGATTTGTTTGTAAAAAGTAGGTCAAAAACCACGGTCAAAGTCAAAGTGTTAAAAGTGTTGAAATCCAATGAAAGGTCTTCTCACAATGACTACATACATGTAAGTGAAGTTTGGAAGACCTAAATCTTACAATTCGAATGTAATGGCCAGGTGAAGTTTTTTTATAAATGTGTAATTTCTAAGGTCAAAAGGTTTAAATTGTTGGTTTCAATAGGAAGCTATTGTCACGAAGACTTGATATTTAAAATATGATATACCTAGAATCTACCATTGAAAAATTAGTTTCAAAGTAAAAGTTCGATTTTTTGTGTAAAAATGTGTCAAACTCAAAGGTCAAGGTCAAAGGGTCAAAATTGTAATATCAAATGAAATTTATAGTCACAAGGATTAATAAGGTGAAATATGAAAGCCCTAGGCCTTACCGTTCAAAAGTTATGGCCAAGGTTAAAGTTTTTTTTACAAGTACTAAAATCTCCAAGGTCAAAGATGTTGGTATCCAATGAAAGGTTTCTTAACAAAAAAATATATGTGAATTATATGTAAATTATAACAACCCTGGTATCCAATGTTCAAATGATATGGCCAAAGTAAAACTTTGGATTTTTATGTAAAACTGGGTCAAACTCCTAGGTCAAGGTCAAAATGTCAAGTTATGTGGTACCCTAGGAGAGGTCTTGTCACAAAAAATACACATGTGAAATATGATAGTCAAAGCTCCACTAAATCAAAAGCAATGGACAGTATTAAAGTTTTCGCGTACAAACAGACAAACAGACAGAGAGACACACAAAGAGAGAGAAAGAGAGAGAGAGACAGACAGAAAGACAGAGGGATGGACACGACAAACACTATAAACCCCCGAAACTTTGTTCACGCGGGCATAAAAATGTTTTAATAACCACATTGTATATGGTCAAGTTATCTGATAAGTAGATTGTTTAAATACTCGGATGGAAACAAATAACCATAAAATGTATTGTTCAATTACCCGGATGTATGCGGTTTACGCCTAAAAACCTCCCATATCCGTCCCCATACCAGACCAGAAGCTCTTCACCCGGCTCTACGTCACGCGACGTCATATAGAAGATGATGCCCTCGCACGTGATAGGAACAACATTTTCCTGTTGATATTTGGCGGGAGAATTAACGAATCGTAACCAGTTACTACAGGCCGGATCTTCTGCATCTATGTTGTAAGTACCATCGGTCCCCTGCTTATCTACCTTTGAAAACAATAAGATCCTAATGGTTTAGAATGAATTTTAGTTCAGAATATGTTATATATTTTATACTTGATGACAATCAGATCCATGTTGATCAAAATAACTTTGAGGTAATGAATATTCAGAGATTAAAAGAATCTGAAAAATAAAGCGTGAGAGTGTTACATTAACAATACTAGTCCCCTACCGTTTAATCTGGTTTCCTCTAAAATTGAAAATTTAATCAGAAATCATTGAAGTGGATCAAAAAAAAAATTATCTATAACTCATCAAAGTCAAGCAACATACACAGAAGCTAGTCAAACGGATAAACAGGCGGACAGGAAGGGACGAAAGCAGAGGAAATTTTTAGTCCATCTGGTTTCAATGACAGGGGTCTAGGAATTTGTAACTAAAATATGCAACTGCAATTCGTTTTCATTTTGTTTGATTCTTTGTGTGATTTTACCTGCCATGAATAGAAATCATCTTTCTTGTCTACAGTGTGAATAAGTCCCTCATATACACCGAGGATCGTGAACTTCGGAACAAAATTCTCCGCCCATGCGCCCATCCCCGCTCCCGGAAGTGACGAAGATTTGATGGCAAATCCTGCGGGCGTGGTCAGATTAGCTCTCTGGTGAGGCAGGGAACCTAGAGGAATCTTACATGTACAAGATAATGTCAAGGACACGAAACAAAGGTCAAGGACACATGATTTTAAGTATAAAATTAACTTCTTACATGATTTATCTCAGTACTTATATAACATTTAGACAATAACATGGTCAGTGAAACCCTACTTAAAACAAACTTAATGGTGGAGGTCTAGCATTAAGGAAGCGCTTAACACTGCACATTAAAGAGTTCCTTACACCACCTATCAGAGACCTTTAGTCTACCAACCAGTTGAGTGTATTTTTGTGTTGAAGTATTGCCTGTATAGATATTTAAGATACGACATTTTTGGCATTCTAATATGTATCGTGAAACAAACTCTAAACGATGCATTTTTTTTATTTTGCTGTACATACCTTCGCATTAGGAATGTGTTTATATTTAGAACTTTGTACACCATGCTTTATGAAATCTGCACAAACTGAGGAGAGAAAATAAATACACTTAGAATATTGTTCTTACTTTGCAAGCATATTTTTTCCCCTGATATAAAATGAATTTAAAACTTTATATGACAATTTAAAAAAAAAAACAAACATGGTTAAAACAATATATTTTTAGCATAACAAACGTTTAAAGTGTCTATCCATGGAAGCACCCTGACGATTTAAGTGTGTTTTATCACCGTCTTTATTTGAGAGGTAGACTTTTATCAAACTTATCATTACATGTAAATAAGGCATTTTACTAGTATCTGATCCATTTTTATTTGTATTTCCTTTACTTTTTTAAAACAGTTTCTTATAAAAATCTAATTTATGATTAAAATATGTACAAACTGACATACAAGGTCATTTCATTTGCTCCTTTTTTTTAAAAAAAAAGCAACAAACAAACACCCATTATAGTAAGAGTTATCTCTCCTATCAGGCTGTTGGTGAACACTAATACTTACAGTTTTTCTTCTCAGCCTCAATGTCCCATTCCCTCTGAGCAATCTTATAGAGTTCCTGTTAATGTTATAGAATTACTGTTAAAATAATGGAGTTCCTGTTAATGTAATAGTGTTCCAATAAATGTAATTCCATTGATAGCATAGTATATTGATAGTTTTAAAATAATTTTTTCATCGGAATATAAACGGGAATCATGTAAGAAATTCATTCTACTCTGTAAATAAGCCCGGCTCTCTGTACTTCTGAGTACTTTGATTTTAATAAATATAATTGACTCAGTATTTGGTAAAAAATTTCTAGAAGCGTTATCTAAACAAAGGGAAAAATTCCATGTACAATTCCGATTTTAGTCTTGATCAACCAGACGCTCTGCTGGTGTAAAGAACATAAGCGACTACAAAGAGTATAATTGAACAAAGTAACAGTATGGTCAGATACGTCATGAATACAATTGGTCAGCTTGAAAACGGTCCTAAATCGCACCAAGATAAGAGTTTTGACACACAATTTTGCATCTTATAGCGCCATATCTGTAAGACATGCGCCAGACTGACCACTTTCTAACTTTTTAGTGCGCCATTTACAAATATTGAGCGCCAATGGCGCAGCCTAGCTGCAATAATGTAGCCCTCTCCCCCCCCCTTTTTTTTTGGGAGAGGGCTACAACTCCTTAGGATCTCCGTAATGGTGCAGCTGCGGAAACCATTCGCTCCCGTACGGATTTCGGCTCAAATTGTCAGCAAATGGCTATTTTATTAACATTTCTTACCTTGACTCCAAAAATGTTGTTATGGTTCCAGTGATAGTAAGAGAGTTCCAATGATAGTAATAGAGTTCCTGATATTGTAATAGAGTTTATGTTAATGTAATAGAGTTCCTGTTAATATAATAGAGTTCCTGTTCATGTAATAGAGTTCCTGTTAATGTGATAGAGTTCCTGTTATTGTAATATAGTTCCTGTTAATGTGATATAGAGTTCCTGTAATTGTAATAGAGTTCCTGTTCATGAAATACAGTTCTTGTAATAGAATTCCTTTTATTGTAATAGAGTTTTTGTTGATGTGATAGAGTTCCTGTTCATCTAAAAGAGTTCGTGTAATAGAATTCCTTTTATTGTAATAGAGTTTTTGTTGATGTAATAGAGTTCCTGTTCGTTAAAAAGTGTTCCTATTATTGTTATAGAGTTCCTGTTCATGTAAGCGAGTTCCTGTTCGTGTCATAGATTTTCTTTCATTGTAAGAGTTCCATTTATTGTAATAGAGTTCCTGTTAATGAAAACGAGTTCCAGTAAATTTGATAAAGTTCCTGTTAATATAATTAATTTCTGTTGATTTGGTAGAATGATGCAGGTTTAGCCCGTTATAAGACTTTGTCAGAGATAAAGGAAAAGTTGAACAGATAAACCAGAGAACCACAGATTCTTGTACAGCATTCCATGTACTTTGGAATTTTCTTAATAAGAGGGCTACATTTCTGCAGCTGGTGAATTCAGAGCAAAAGCATCTCTGAGGATTTAATGAAAAACACGTTTATCCGTAAAATATATCCAAGGTCAGCCTTCTCTCTCTCTCTCTCTCTCTCTCTCTCTCTCTCTCTCTCTCTCTCTCTCTCTCTCATACTTACATTTCGTTCTTGATATATGTTGAAAAAAATCATCTCTGAAGCGACAAAAAATATATTATTTTATTTCCAGTATAAACATGGCTATAAGTAAGTATAACCTTGACACTATTATACGGTTCAGGTTGTAAGAAAAATAGGTTTTTTTTTAATAAATTTGATTCATTGTATAATGACAGCAGCCAGAAATTAACAAATAAAAATCTTCGTTTTCTGTTTTTTTTTTAACTTACATCCACTATTGATCTCTTACTTTCAATATATTTGGTGAGTACCTTTTCTTTCTCCTCCGAATCTAGGACGACTATGTGAGCCCCCTGCTGATGACAAAAGTCACTAGAATTCAA
>PRKT01000758.1:101740-120747 GCA_003671525.1 Saccostrea glomerata
CCCCCCCCCCCCCCCCCGCCCCCTCGGTTCTGACGCCTATGTCGAGAAAAAAACTTTTTAAAGGAATTCTAATTAAGTCACAGCCATCAATTGCCGGTGGAGAGCTTCAAATTTTGTTCTAGCTAGCCTTGACACTAATGGTGGTTGAGCAGAAGGGATCTTTTTCTTTCCAGCACCTATTGCTACACGGGACCTCGGTTTATACGGTCTAATCCGAGGAACTGTTCTCCACGTCCCAAGTCGGATTCGAAAAGGCGACGTAAGGATCGACGCCCTTACTTCCCGACTCTAGAACTGACGTTGTAAGCAATGCACCACGCGGGCGGCTGAGTATTGATAGAAAGATCAGGAAATGAAACTCTTCTTGTATTTCATTGCTCATCTCTCACCAGTTAAATGCACTTGTGGAATTTGCTAATATGAGTCTATGTAGTGTGTTATTATTCAAACAATGTCAGTAACTGTATATGTATGTAGTGGCTATAGGAGCAACCCTTCGGTGACTTAATTCCCCTTCCACCTTCCTCTCTCTTACATTTCAATCATCAATCATAAGTAAATTTTAAAATATAACAGCCAATTAATAAAAAAAAAATAGAAGTAATTATATTTTTTTTGTTAGCCAATGAAGGGTGGGTTTTTTTCTGTTAATAATGAAATTTAACATAATAGGTTTTTTAAGGAACACTAGAAGAACCTGTAAGTTGTAAGAGCTTGTTTCTGACTCTTCTGTAATAAAGAAAGCAATAAATATGTTCAAATGATAAATATTGATCGCTACTTGTGTTTTACGTGTGCCTGAAAACACGTGTATACATAAAACACGTGAAGCGGACATACAAGGTGACAACAGACGGTATTGTCCGCAACATAAGGTGAGGAGTATGACAATAGTCAGAATGACTTGATCACACCAAGAAAATAATTTCATCATTAAAAGGAAATATACGTGCTGTCATTGACTAAAAAAAGAAACATACTTAGTTACTACTAAATTATTTCAACCAATCATTGGATTTATTCAAAATTTTATTGTTGTATGAAAATATAAGAGAGAGGGGGGTGTGGGGGTGTGGGAGAGCGAAAGATAGGGAAGAGAGGGGGCTACTAAGAGGGTAGAAGTAAGAGAGGAGAGAAAAGGAAAAGGAATTAAGAGAAAGAACAATAGACATACACAGTTAGATTAAGAAGCCACGAGGGGGAGCCCCCCCCCCCATCTTATTTCTGCCTTACATTAAATTTTACAAGTAAAAATGAATATGGTAAGGCTGGTACTCTCCCCCACTTTTTGTTGCAGTAAAGTCAAATATGAGTACATCTAATGTATGAAAAAGAAATGGTATTGAAAATTTAAAAAAGAAAATTGCCCCTTCCTCCGAATTTTACATTTATTAAACAGGTTTACTTTATTGGTTTGTCAGGTAGGAAAGTTTTATTTTATATGACCCCCCCCCTCCTCCCCTTTCCCACCTCCTACACTTTAAAACACGATGCTACGTCACTGAGAAGGAGATAGATGGAGGAAGAACCTAAATAGGAGAGAGACAACAAAGAGAGAGAGGGGGAAGAAAGAATGAGAGAGAGAAGAAAGAATGAGAGAGATGAGAGAGAGAAGAAATAATGAGAGAGAGAAGTAAAAATGAGAAGTACGCGCATTGATGAAGTTTTCCGTCCAAATTAATTCTTTGAAACATCGATCAAAGAAAAAATATTACATTCAAAAAACAATGAGAGAGAGAAGGAATAATGAGAGAGAGAAGAAAGAATGAGAGAGAGGGAGAGAAAGAGAAGAAAGAAAAAGGAATGAGAGAGAGAAGAAAGAATAAGAGAGAAGAAAGAGAGAGGGAGAAGTCAGTCGTCAATGATAGTTTCTGGTTGTCAGCCAGCCGACATATGAAACACCGCTCTATAAATAACAACACTTCATTCAATAACAGTAAAAGAAGAGATAAATTATTATCAGAGATCTCAATAAAAGGAACTAAATAAGCGGTTCGTAGAGAGAGAGAAAGAGAGGGAAGGAGAAAGAGAGAGAGAGGGAGGGAGAGAGATAGGGGAGAGACAGAGAGAGTGCGGTGTTATAATAACAGATACGGTATAACGAAGTGATACGGAAATCTTTACTTTGTGAAGAAAGGAAGGACATTTTTTTAGCATAACGTGCGAGATATATTAAGTGTCAATAGGAAGATAGATACGCTTACTGTTTTGTTCCTGAATTCAGATTTTCTCGTGAAAATTTTTATACATGTATATAATGGATAAAAAAATTATAAAGCATGCTTTTTATTTCCTAAAATGATACCTTTTGTATAACACACGTATATAACATACTTTACATGATAACAGCTGATTAAACTGACTTAAATTTTTATCGCAACTTAATTTCTACTTGTTCAGTTTAAAAAATGATGTCCTTTCATTTTTTCTTAATTTTCAAGAGTTTTTTTCAACACAAATCTGTATTGAATCTTACCCAGGAGCTTTATGAATGGTTTCCGTAAAATGTAAATTTTTATGTAATGTCCTGTCTATATACTGTGTGAACAGTTTATGAGAATAATATAAACTATTGTCTATACCATATCGATAAGAATATCAAAAGACGATAAGCTTCAAAGCGTGATTTGAATCAATTTCCTGTCCTCAGAATACATTGTTATTTATGTGACATATTACTGATTTAATGAGGTTTAACAAAGATTGGGCGTAGGGAATTACATGTATTAATTTAATGCAAAGGGAACCAGGCGATCATCATGTTGTGTATTTGATAAAATTGTTCATTTATTTTACTTTGTAAAGTTGTAAAATTATTTGTAACTTATTACTCCGACATTTTCATTAGAAGATGGAGGGATGGGGGTCACAGCTCGGTTTTTCCAGCTAATACTTATTATCCCCTTGGATATGAAAATTCGCTTTTGTCCTTGAAAATCATTAGTTTCTGGGGAAAATACTAACTTTTCTTTAAAACCGATTCTAATGAATTGTGATTTATATAAGGATATTTTCGAAATTTACTCAATCAGAGGATTGTTTTAAAATTACCAAAAATAAAACTTAAGATTTTCAATTGTCTACTAAGTATCAAGTAACTAAAATAGACCATTACATACATTTTATCAAAATCTTTTGAGTCCTGTCATTCGAATATAAAAAAGATTGTATTTTATTTATCATAGTATAAAATGTCACAGATTTAGTTTTATTCTTAGTCGAAGGATAACCCTTTAAAAGCCCAACAAAGTCAAATAATAGGACAATTCCTATATAAATCCTACCTCTGAAATCGGCGTGTTAAAAATCCCGTGAAAAAGAAGGAAAATGAAATTAAGACAAATACGGAGTCACATGACAGTCATGTGATTGATTTGAGGTAGTGATAAATGGATGACAGATGACAGGAATAGACCGTGAAACACAAAAGCGGGACAATTAAGTGTAAAACACAAAAGAAGGGCAATCAGGCGTGAACGGCGAAGGCTGAGTAATCAAGCGTGAATTTCTTTAGGTCGCTGTCTCCATTATACAGACGACCATTGTTCTATTTTAGTTGTCAATGTAGGTGTTTGTACTCTATGCAATGAAGAGAAATGTATCTTTTATTTCTTCTTAAGGACATACGCAAGGTACCTTACCTACTGATATTTTTTTAAGATATTCTTTATTTAAGATTATAGTGCCATCAGATGTTCATAGACAAAAAATCAGCATGTATTACCAGAGGTTTTTGTAAGATATTAAATTATGAACATTTTTGCATTATTCAAAGAAAAACATACAAAAATTAGGAAACGTGAATTCAATTTTTTTTCCATCAAAATTTGTTTTAGAAGAGGTGCACAAATCCATATATAAGCATTAAAAGTATTGTACACAGGTCCTTCATTGAGTGGAACTCTTCAACTCCTGGGAAGAGCCCAATAAAGTTTAAACTACGTTGCGTATGGCCTTAAAGGTCAGCATTCGTCGATGATTACGGGCGCTCAGTCCACTAAATAGACATTTCCAGATTTCGCGATCTCGAGAACGTACTCGCGCACTGACTCTGACAGTTGTTTCAAAATTTTTAGGGGCCGTGTCAAAATTGGATTTATTTACAAACAATAAAGACACTGCTTTCTAGATAAAACAACGTAATATGTAGCATTTCAAGTCATATATAGCATATTTTTTATAAGTTCAGATTAACTAAAATTAAATGATCTTTCTCTTTGTTTTGTTACTTTATATAAAGATAGGACTTTCCTTTAAATAACACAATTTAAATCAATCGCGTTACTTAGAAATCCGAGATGTAAAACAATAGCTGATTGATTTCCGACTCGGATAAAAATATCCTTTCAAAAACAGTCAATTTAACCTACATGTATAGAAATAATGGGAAGATATTTGGGTTCAAAATCTGTGATTTTATTTTGAATTTAGATGGAAAATATTATCTGAATCTTTGTTTAATCTCGTGTTTTACTTTTTTAGTTCGGATACGCCATACTTAGTATATAGCTTTATAACCCTTTTTAAAAACGTTTGATACGACGCCTTATATATCGAAGTACAGAGTACGAGTCCGAGCTCGTGGCGCTTATAGCTAGAAATGTCTTATGGGAAGTCATTTATTCTAGAGTTAGCATTCTCCTCACGATTGGTCATTTCACTTAATGTTTTGTTTTTTTAATATTACCGTAAGAAAGAAATTTAAATGAAATCTCATGGTTATGTTAGGACGATGTTTTTAAAAACAAATAATAAGAAATGTCTTTTTTTTTCTAAAATCTCCAGCTGCTTTTTAATGAATTTTTCATTGACTCTATCCTAAGGTTTTGAAACAAGATATTATTGCCTGCTGTTTTCTCCTGGAGATTTTACAGCACAAGTGAAAAACATTTCTTAAAATATACATATATCAACTTACGGAACCTACATTTGTCAATAATTGTATAAACAGTAGCACATGTACTCTTACTCATTTTTGAATGCGAATAAAACCAATAATATATCGATATAGTATTGACCAGTTTAAGCCTATATACCATTTATTGAACAATATTTTTAACGACGATTGTTTTTTTTTTTGCCTAAAAGATAGCTATAGTCACAGACATCTGACGTTACTTATTTCTTTTAATTAAAAAAATATATACCCATACCTAATAATTTAGGTATGGGTATATTTTTTTAATTAAAAGAATTAAGTAAGGTCAGATGCCTGTGGGAATAGTACATGTAGATATCATCCCCATGTACAGGTGATAAGGGAATATCAATTGCTGAACAAGAGAGTAAGCTATAACGATAGGAAATCTGAATTCATCACGTTTTTCTAAAAATTAAGTTATTTGATTACCAACAAACGTAGTACGTTTTTTTCCAAGTTGAACTGGGAACAGATTTATCATGGACTTCTACCAAAAAAGCAGAGGCGGGATCAGACCTCTGAATAATAGCTCGATCCTTCCCCATGGATACAAGAGTAGACCTGCTCGATGGCGGATCCAGAAATTTTGAAAAGGACTGGAGCGGGCGACCAGTTTGAGTTCAGGGAAGGGACCCACGGTCACACCAAAAACATACATGTAGATTTATCAAATATTGTGTATTTTTTGGACTCAAAAGGGGAGAACGGCCCCCCTGGCCCCCCTCTAAATCCGCCAGTGCTGCTAAAGGGCCGCATTTTGTACCCACGAGAATTCTGATGGATTGTTGGAAGACTGTATTTAAAAAAAAATACATATATATTCTCGATCAGAAACTCAAGATTTTTTTTCATATCGAATTCGATAAGTTCAGGGTGTTTCAGAAAACATGCAACAATTTACTTTCCCTACTATCTTGATATGCAAACAGGAACATATGAAAGTTTTCTATAAAATTTTGCTAAAAAGGCAAAACTCTTTATAAATATAAACCAGAAGTCTCTGTCGAGACTGTAGCTCTACTGGTTTGTACTTACCGGTATAATAAAGAAAAGAAAAGTAGCAGATGGGACTTAAAACTTTACAAAAGCAATAAATAGAATAATGATCCTTGATTAAGTCTCTTTTTGAGGCAAGATTGCAATAAGACTACTGCTGTAGGAGTAGCCTTTAATAAAATTTTACTGAATTTTCAATTTAAATTATTATGGAAACATAAATCATCAAAATCATAAACACAAAACTGTTAATTATGTATCTCAGTGTAGTCTGCTTGCATGCCAAATTATATTATAATCAGACTCAAACTGTATTTGGGGTAGCATTTTGAAAGATTTTCACAGATATTTCTATTTTTAGTAACCAAGGCAACATCATTAACCAAAATCAAAAACCGATATATAGAATTATGTATCTTAGTGTAGTCTATTTGTGTGCCAGGTTATATTTTAATCAGACCAAAACTGTAGGAGAAGTAGCATTTTAAAAAAAGATTTTCACAGAAATTACTATTCTAAGTTACAACGGCAACACCGTTCATTGAAATCAAAAACAGATACATAGAATTATGTATCTTAGTGTAGTCTACTTGTGTGCCAAGTTATACTGAATTCAGATCAAAACTGTAAGAGGAGTAGCATTTTGAATGTATTTCAAAAAAAAAAATATATTTTTAGTAACCACGGCAACACGTTTCATGGAAATCAAAAACCGATAAAGAGAATTATGTATCTTAGTGTAGTCTACTTGTGTGCCATGTTATATTGAATTCAGATCAAAACTGTAGGAGGAGTAGCATTTTGAATGATTTTCACAGAAATTTCTATTTTTAGTAACCATGACAACACAGTTCATCGAAATAAAAAACCGATAAACAGAATTATGTATCTTAGTGTAGTCTACTTATGGGCCACGTTATATTAAATTCAGACCAAAACTGTAGGAGGAGTAGCATTTTAAATGGATTTTTTAAAAATTATATTTTTAGTAACCACGGCAACACCGTTCATTGAAATCAGAAACCGATATACAGAATTATGTATCTTAATGTAGTCTGCTTGTGTGCCAAGTTATATTGAATTCAGATCAAAACTGTAGGAGAAGTAGCATTTTGAATGTATTTCAAAAAAAATCTATTTTTAGTAACAACGGCAACACCGTCCATTGAAATCAAAAACCGATAAAGAGAATTATGTGTCTTAGTGTAGTCTACTTGTGTGCCATGTTATATTGAATTCAGATCAAAACTGTAGGAGGAGTAGCATTTTGAATGATTTTCACAGAAATTTCTATTTTTAGTAACCATGACAACACAGTTCATCGAAATAAAAAACCGATAAACAGAATTATGTATCTTAGTGTAGTTTACTTGTGTGCCAAGTTATATTGAAATCAGACCAAAACTGTAGGAGGAGTAGCATTTTGAAAAATTGTTTACAGACAGACAGACGGACGGACGCCGGACGTATTACTATCGCATAAGCTCTTTTGGTCTCTGACCAGTAGAGCTAAAAATTAAAAAAATAATTACTATTTGAATTAATTATGACGTTATATTTGACATCACTGAAAAACAGATAATTTCATCCTTTATGTGGAATTTAATGAAAAGCAATCATCAGGAATTCCGATACTACTTTATCAGAGCATGTCGCCAGTCCCTGTGATTATGGCAGTGCATGAAAGTAAGGTTTACAGTATGCAAAGAACTTACTTACAGCAGTATAAAGTGGAAGAGAAATAAATCTGTAAATTTTTATAGCTATTAATGGAAGAATTAATACATGATCAAAGATAAAGAAAAAAAGAAGAAAAAGACACCTAAAACACACGAAAACATTTTGAATGTTACTAAAGAGGCATTGTTCCAGAGACTTACATGAAATCCTTTTGTTAAATTACTGAGTTTGTAAACAGATTGAGTAAATAAAGAGTAGATCAGATGCTGAGATATGTTTTGAATCTTAAACCTTTGATGGACTGGTTAGAACAAATGTTTGGAGGACCATTCAACTATTTTAAATCCATTAAATTGGACACCCTTACACACCTGACTTAACACTCTTGATATGTTGGTGCATGGTATAGGCTAAATCACCAGTAAAGTGTAATCAATCGAAACAGTTGTATGTTTTCTGAAACACCCTGATATATGAAATGAAATTCTTGACCGTATAATATCAAATAATGAAAATATCTCGTAAAATTTGTTAAACAAATTAATAAGGACATTTTAAAATGTTAAAAACGCTAGCAATGATTAAAAGATGTAGGTTATTAATTCATTATTTTTATATCTAGGAATACATATTATAATTGCATAATGATACCAAAAAAAAAATTTCGACTGGTGCAAAAAAAAAAAAAAAAAATATTCTCGGTAAGGAAAAATTAATTCACTACCCTAATCCACATACGAACAATTTCATTACAAAATACTAAAAACACCACATAAATGTTTAAAAGAATAATAAATGTAGCTAAGTTACATCAAACGAAAGATGCACATTATTTCTTTTATAGACCTAAGAAATATCAACGCGCAAGAATTCAATTTTCCTGGAAGTTCACAGTCACGCCGAATATGTCTTATAATATAATAGTCGTTTATTATATTATTTCAAAAATAAGCACCACGAATGTTAAATTATAAGAAAGATAACTTTTTCAAGCAGGAGTGATTTAATTTTCTTTTCAGAAACAGTAATACTTTCAAATATAAACACATTTGATCTTTTAATTACATTCAGATTTATTTTACTAATTAAAAGATAACAAATTCATCCGTCTGGAATTTCAGAATCTCTATCTTCGCACACAAATGGAAGATATAGTCCGTTTTTATCCGTAAAATATGAATAATTCCTTTCCGGAATCCACCTCCATCGTTTTCTTTTGACGTCATATGACAGAAGAAGTCCGAATTTCCTATCTACAACATTATACGTCAGGTCCTCAATCCAGTTGTCATAGGTCACAACGGTGCCGTCATCAAACGCCAGCACGTCGCCATACTTATCTAAAATGTGGAGGATATTGACGCGGAACACCACTGTTCCGTTTAAATCGTGTTCTGCAAAGAAATGCCGTGATCTTTACAATAGAAAATACTTAAAAGATACACTTTAGAATAGGTTAATGTAGGGTTTGATCAGAAAACATATACATGTATAGATTTTAGAAACATATAGACATATACCTTAATTAAAGCCACACATACCATTTTTATGCATGATATGTATACAGAGACAAAAGTTAAGTATATTGTGTAGATTAGAAAGTCCTTGTTCACTTTTATAAATACTCTCTGCTTTTGTGTTTAGGCCTATATATTCTGAAGCTAATCTTTATTTCTGTAACTGAATCGGGATCGACATCCTTGTTTCACCCTTAACTTACCAGGATGTATTCTGCTGACGTTAAGATGGAGGCCATAACTGTCTCCATACCAAACCATCAGCTCAGAACCCGGATGTACTTCCTTTATTGTCATGTAGAAAATCAGGCCAGCACAAGGCACTGCCTGTGCATTTTCTTCTTTGTAGTTACGTGGAGAATTAACATAACGCAACCAATTGCTGCTGTCAAGTGGCATGGCGTCTATGACGTAAGTTCCGTTTCCTTGTAATTTTTCAACCTTGAAAATCCAAGAGAGTGTTTATATGATTACGTAATGATGAAAAGGCTGAAGCAAGCTTTAACTCATATTGTCCATTGAAAAAAAGTGTTACGACAATAATTGCATGGTAAAACAACGTTTATGCTGCTTGAAAATCATGAAAAACTATGAAAATTCATCGGCTAAAGAAACATTCAAAATGACGAATTCGGAGAAATGAAATGGTTTGCAGTATCTAAAACAAAGTCGCTAATCAGCAACTTTTCTCTTGCTAAAAGAAATCTAATGTGTGTTTGAGGGGGTGGTCGGAATGAGTGCAACCTAAATGTGTCGACCGTGTGGCGCAGTGGTAGAACATCTGCTCCAGAGCCGAGAGGTAAGGAGTTGATCCTTACGTTGGAGGTTCTAATCCCACTGTTGGACATTGAGACCGATCCTTTAAATGCGACTTTATAAACTGAAGACGTGTTGCAGTAAATACTGGTACGAAAAACATCCCTTACTGCTCAATTTCACTAAGTGTCGAGCATAGGGCAAAATTTGCTGCCTCTCCACCGGCAAGTGGTGGTATCTCAATATGAGTGAAAAATTCTCGGGAGGGACGTTAATCAACAGACAGACAAACAAACAACTATAGATTTGTATGAACTTACCACCCAGGAATACGGGTCCTTATCGCTGACGTCTGTCCTCACAAGTCCCTCATACGACCCCAGGATCGTGTACTTAGACAGTGGGATGTGGGTCCACGCCCCCATACCGGCCCCGGGGATGGAGGACAGTGCGACCTTGAATCCATCAGGGGTCGTCAGGTTGGCTCGGTCCTCGGGTCGTGACCCTAAAGGAATCTAGAGGATACACATCACATGGATACAGATATTTACTATGTTTTAAATATCTTTGCTGAAAGATGCATGTATAGGGTTATGTTTGTAAGGTGAAGTACTCTGTGGTTCAGTCAAATAAATGCAGGAAAGAAAGGTAAACTTTATTTACTTTGCTAGTGGGTCTTAAAGTAGCGTTTCTCACAAGTTTTCAGTAACAACACAAACTTCGGGATGCCGATCATAAAAAGGAGCAAAGTGCAACGTCGGCAGGTAAGGTTTACTCCTCCATGACACCTAATTGAGGCTCCGTTGTTTAAGAGGCCCGTTGTTGCTTTGCCCCAGTTTGTATAGTATAAATCATGCTTTTGAAACTGAAAGCTGTTTCAGATCCATATCATTCATGTGGAAAGCGGAGGTGACTAATTAAAGTGTACGTAGTTTAGTGCTTCAACATGCATTTTCAGTTTGACCCTTTGTAATTTTTTCCGACTTGGTTTTCTTTTCATTTTTTTTTCATACATAATGATCAAGTTTGATCATGCAAAATCTATGTTAAGCTACCTTGTATTAGACAAACGTTACAAAACGAGTTAGTGTGACATTGTGTTTATATATCATTTTTTTTTAGATTACATCGGTTTTAAAAAGTCTATTTTTTCCATTTAAACTTTAACCGTTTTTTTTATCTTACCTCATTGTTTATGAAGTGCTTATATGTTTTGCTTTCCCTGCCATGCATCATATAATCCTCACAAACTAGAAAAACAAAAACCTCGAAAATTTATTTCATTCAGGCATTTGTATCGGTTTCATAAGATAAGAAAAGTGCCAATTTTATATTTATCCTCTTTTAGATAAGCTATAATTTCTTTAAATCGCCAACTTTTAATTAGTCTGGCCTTCCATTCTAAATATGTAAATTTGAAATTGTGTCTTTTCCTTGAAATTGAATCTTATTGACTTTAAAAATTTATTATTTTTTCATTTTCAGTTTGTACTCTACTTTCACTTTCAGTTTGAGTTCTACATTTACTTTCAGTTTATTTAGAATGACTTACACTTGTCCATTTCATCGTCGCCATTCATGATGACCTCTAGATCTTTGTAAAGATTCTGTAATCATATATAACATTAAGTTAAAAGCACAGAATACTGAGTAATGCTAGTACCGTGAACTACAGTTCGAAAAATTACGAAAAAATAATAATGAATTTGGATAATATATCTAAGAAGAATCATATCACTTGTTTGAGAATGTATTAAAATTAAGCTGGTCGTTTTCTAGCATAGCTAGTAGTTATACTTTTATTTTTTTTCCCCTTGTTTTGAATGATATAACAATGACAAGGGTATTCTATAAATGTATATGATATGGTGTTTAGAAGTGGATGTTTGCTCTGCTCCTATTTTGTATTGTTTTGACCTTTTGACTTTTGACCTGATTTCTGTTCGTTATCTCCACATGTTTCAAACATAAGATGGCGGCCCGCGTGGATCTAAGGTAAGAGCGTCTGCTGTAGAGAGAAAAGAGTTCATTTTTCGAATCCTACTGTGGACAAAGGTCCCGTGTCGCAGAAAGTGATGGTACTTCACTGCTCAATGGCCCTGAGTGCCGAGAATAGGTCAAAGTTTGCAGCTATTTCACGGCTAGCGATGGCCTAAATATGAGTGAAAAAAATTCAAGAGGGACGTTTGAAAACAAACAAACAAAATATACACATGATTTGCTTACTCTTTCTATCTCCATGTCTTTGTATTGTTTTCTTCCCATGTCTTCCCCACCCCTTACCACTGTTTATCACAACCTAACACTTTTTTTCTGACCAAGCTCTCTCCATCTCTCCATCTCTCCATCTCTCCATCTCTTCCTCTTTAATTCTATCTGTGATCTTTTTTTGTACAATAAAAGACCCTTTTAATATAACTTTTTCAGTCACTGTATAAATAACACATTTCTTACCAGTCTTTGGTCTGTCATAACAAGAAAGCTCTCGTTATCTAAATAAAAGAATGAATATTTTTCATGGCTCGTGCTGATGTTTGGTCTTTATCCCATTAAGTCAATTTTTTTTAAGCCCATCCAAAACTGCAAATTATAATGCATCTTACATTATGTTGTTTGAAAAATACTTTTGGAGGCTTCTTTATCTGAATAATAGTCACGGTTTTCATATTTATTTCTGGATTCTAAGTTTTGCTTCAAATTTTACTATGATTATTCTTTTCTAAAAACAGATGAATGTTCGAGGCAAACATTACCTCTATTTTTTCTTATATTTATCAAGGTTTTGAATTTATCTAACGTCATGAATACAAACCCACAATATATGACGTCAACGCCTTTTCCTTTTCTGCGCTGTCAATCACGACCATGGATCCGCCCACTTGTTGACAGACTGCCACACTGTTGTTCATAGTATCTGGTTCTGTGTGTACTAAGAAGCACCACCTCCCAACTCTGACAAAACCGGACTTACATGGTGCGCATGCGTCATAACCTTTTTAAAAATGATGTAAAATAAAACCGAGCTTACATAGTGCGCAAGCGTCATGACCTTATTAATGAAAAAACCGTTCTCATATGGTGCGCATGTGCATCTAATTTGGGTGAAAAATCCGTAAAATGTATCTTTTGTGTTATACCTTTGTTAAATGGAGAAAGCAATGTCTCGAAGTCGTATCTACTTAAAAAAAAATATTGATGGCATATTACCTCACATAACTAAGTAAAGATTTGAATCAAACGTTAATACTATTTGTGTTAATAAAAAATAATGTTTTTTTTTGTTGTTGAAATTGTAATTTTCTAGAAAATTAATATCCACAAAACTACGAAAATCTACACATCTAGTCATCTATATGTAATTAGAATTTAACACTTGTTTTTAATCAACTTCTCATTGTATTTCAACAGCTGTATATTTCGGGTAGATTTGCTTAAAATGGATGTATAAAGAATATTGGTCAGAGGCACCTAGTTCATAAGATTGATCATATCCATTTTAAACCTGCTTCGGTCATCAATCAGATTTTTTTTAGATGTAAATGAATCTAGTTTTTCTATGGGATAATGTAAACCTAACCTTGAAAAAGATAATGATATAATCTTTTTTAGTGTATAAAAAATTTGGAAAATAATCCTTTTTAAGAGCTGTTATAAATAATGGAACGTTAGAAAAAAATTGGAACTTAGTTCTTATGAATAAAACATTCCTTATGAAGTTCCCCTTATAGTAGTAGACGAATTTATATACTACATGTAAATATTCATTGTTACAGAAAATATCAGAAACATATTTTTTTAACCAAACGTATTTGTACAGAATGAAGTGGTTTCACCCGTGGGTTTAACTTAACAGGAACTGCAACATTACTCACCGATAAAACAAAGTTGTATCAAGAAAACCAAACAGAACACTCTCTCGGCCAGACATCTGCCGACCGGAAGGGAACATGTGCCGGATTTCATTGGTTTATTGATGTCCTCGTCCTGTAAAGAAATACAGATATAATAACTGTTTTATTATGTAAGACATTGCATTGGATATCAACTGACCCAATCCGAAGGACGAATCTTTCGTCTTACAAAGGTATTCGAACTCACAACGTCAAGATAAACTCCTAACTCCGCGACTCTAAACAAGACCTTCTAACCACTGCACCATCAATAAGATGGTGGGATGGTTATATAGATATTTTCAAGATTTACATATAAATATTTAGAAACTTAGGACTTTGATACTATATACAGTAAGCAGTATTTTCGGAGTCTTTATACTTTTTATTAACCCTTCTCCTTCTTGATAAAACCTGGTAATTCGTAATTAGCATAATTTACTTTAATTATTATGAGTCCTTCTACCTTCTGACAAAACCCTCCTATAAATAGACCCTTCGCTGACCCCTCTACACACTATTTCAATAAGTAGATCCAAAATGTCTATTATTCCTTTATAGATTTGCCAAGTTGAAGTGTCTTTTTTGTCCAATTTTGCCCCGCAAGCTATGACATAATTGTTTGTATTTTACTTATGAAATACATTTCTTTTGGAAAATCATTAAGGTTCTTGTAACATTTTATATGAGTGACCAGAGTGTACACACGAACCGCTGTCCCGATTTTAAGGTTCATTAACTATAGGAAGAGAGACAGACATCTGTACAAGATATGCAAACATGCATGTCTGATATAAGGTAATGTAAAGTGATAAAGCGGACAGGGAAGTTGATTTTCTGATTAATTGAGACAGAAATGTTGGCAAGTAACACAAGTTTTAGTAAGATTTGTACAAATTACCGAAGTGTATCATTTTTACCTCTCTATAAACAAGAGTTCTATAGGAAAATGAAAATCGCCATTACAGTTAAAATCGGAATACTTGAATGAAATTTGAACAGATCTGAAATTAGATCAGGCTGAACATTTTAATCATTTTTCTTAATTGACTATTATGAGAATTGTTAAAAAAAATATTTTTTACACCGAAACAAACAATTCTGAAGCACTCGATATCCTAAAGATTTCTTAATTTCTTTTCGGTAGGCCATCTGTGACAGGATTCTTACTCCTACAGGGCACCTGATCCCACCTCTGATGTTTTGAAGGTCCGTGTTTGCTCTCTTCCTATTTTATATTGTTGAATGGACATTTGATCTTTTATACGACCTTTTGACCTAGGAGATTTCCGTACTTATGAAAAAATTAACCTTGGCTATACATTTTAAAGGATATTGTCTAGGGATTTTATACCTCACATATGTAATCCTTGTGAGAATACATGTACCTTTCACTGGATATCAGGAACTTTGACCTTGGAGTTTGACCTCCTTTTAAAAACCTAACCTTGACCACAAATTTGGAAGGGTAAGGGCTAGGGCTTTTACTTCATATATTTAATCCTTGTGAAAAGACCTTTCACTGGATATCAAGAACTTTGACCCTTTTACCTTGAACTTTGAGTTTGATCTACTTTTTAAAAAACTTAAACCTTGGTCATAACTTTTTAACGGTAAGGGCTAGGGCTTTCATACTTTACATACATGTATGTAATACATGCGACAAGGTCTTTCTTAAGAAACAAACAACTTTGATTTTTTTACCTTGGAGGTTGACCTACTATTCAAAAACTTATCCTTGGCCATAACTTTTGAACGTGTGATGCTAGGGCTTTCATATTTCACAGTCGTATTTCTCGTAAGACTATCCTTCTTCATTTAATTTGCATCTAAGAAAAGTATAATCTTCGCTATGTTGTCATACGGGGTCATCAGTGTTTCACAATTACATCTTTTCCCACATAACTTTTGATTGAGAAGAGAAAGTGCTTTCATTTTTGACATGTGAATTAGCCCCTTCACGATAACTGCGGAACTACACTTTTGCAGGGCAAAATAATAATGTTTGGCGGAGTTTTTGAATGGCGCATTTTAAACAATTACTTTTACGTCATATCTCACCAAACTATATCATTTTGACCAGCAAAAGAGCAGTACCGCAGTTACCGTGAGACAGTCAATGACCTGTGACTAGATACTTCCGAGCTTGCTATGATTTCTGACCCCTTGACCTTGACCTCCACCATGAACCTTATTTTTTGAAGGTAATTCGTAATTAGCATAATTTACTTTAATTATTATGAGTCCTTCTACCTTCTGACAAAACCCTCCTATAAATAGACCCTTCGCTGACCCATCTACACACTATTTCAATAAGTAGATCCAAAATGTCTATTATTCCTTTATAGATTTGCGAAGTTGAAGTGTCTTTTTTGTCCAATTTTGCCCAGCAAGCTATGCCATAATTGTTTGTATTTTACTTATGAAATACATTTCTTTTGGAAAATCATTAAGGGTCTTGCAACATTTTATATGAGTGACCAGAGTGTACACACGAACCGCTGTCCCGATTTTAAGGTTCATTAACTATAGAAAGAGAGACAGACATCTGTACAAGATATGCAAACATGCATGTCTGATATAAGGTAATGTAAAGTGATAAAGCGGACAGGGAAGTTGATTTTCTGATTAATTGAGACAGAAATGTTGGCAAGTAACACACGTTTTAGTAAGATTTGTACAAATTACCGAAGTGTATCATTTTTACCTCTCTATAAACAAGAGTTCTATAGGAAAATGAAAATCGCCATTACAGTTAAAATCGGAATACTTGAATGAAATTTGAACAGATCTGAAATTAGATCAAGCTGAACATTTTAATCATTTGTCTTAATTGACTATTATGAGAATTGTTAAAAAAAGAAATATTTTTTACACTGAAACAAACAATTCTGAAGCACTCGATATCCTAAAGATTTCTTAATTTCTTTTCGGTAGGCCATCTGTGACAGGATTCCTACTCCTCCATGGCACCTGATCCCACCTCTGATGTTTAGAGGTCCGTGTTTGCTCTCTTCCTATTTTATATTATTATACTTTCATGTAAATTAGTTGAATCTGACTGGTCGAGAAACATTTGCTAAAAAACACTATTACCCGCTGAATAATGAAGCCACGCCCTCCAGCGTAGCTACAGTCAACATTGCTTGACGACGGGTGGTATTACAAAAAATAGCGACTGCGCAGAATTTATGCGCGCACGGTTCACTGTTATATGTATTTGTATAAAACATTCAGTATAATATAATAAATATTGCATGTAGTTGAGTGTAACATTGAAAATTTTCACCCCAAGAAAACCATTGTCAACCGAGGCGCAGCCGAGGTTGACAATGGTTTTCGAGGGGTGAAAATTACACTCAACTACATGCAATATTTATATATTGTTGAATGGACATTTGATCTTTAATACGACCTTTTGACCTAGGAGATTTCCGTACTTATGAAAAAATTTAACCTTGGCTATACATTTTAAAGGATATTGTCTAGGGATTTTATACCTTACATATGTAATCCTTGTGAGAATACATGTACATTTCACTGGATATCAGGAACCTTGACCTTGGAGTTTGACCTCCTTTTAAAAACCTAACCTTGACCACAAATTTGGAAGGGTAAGGGCTAGGGCTTTTACTTCATATATTTAATCCTTGTGAAAAGACCTTTCACTGGATATCAAGAACTTTGACCCTTTTACCTTGAACTTTGAGTTTGATCTACTTTTTAAAAAACTTAAACCTTGGTCATAACTTTTTAACGGTAAGGGCTAGGGCTTTCATACTTTACATACATGTATGTAATACATGCGACAAGGTCTTTCTTAAGAAACAAACAACTTTGATTTTTTTACCTTGGAGGTTGACCTACCATTCAAAAACTTATCCTTGGCCATAACTTTTGAACGGGTGATGATAGGGCTTTCATATTTCACAGTCGTATTTCTCGTAAGACTATCCTTCTTCATTTAATAAGAAAAGTATAATCTTCGCTATGTTGTCATACGGGGTCATCAGTGTTTCACAATTACATCTTTTCCCACATAACTTTTGATTGAGAAGAGAAAGTGCTTTCATTTTTGACATGTGAATTAGCCCGTTCACGATAACTGCGGAACTACACTTTTGCAGGGCAAAATAATAATGTTTGGCGGAGTTTTTGAATGGCGCATTTTAAACAATTACTTTTACGTCATATCTCACCAAACTATATCATTTTGACCTGCAAAAGAGCAGTACCGCAGTTACCGTGAAACGGTCAATGACCTGTGACAGGATACTTCCGAGCTTGCTATGATTTCTGACCCCTTGACCTTGACCTCCACCATGAACCTTATTTTTTGAAAAATCAACTTCGGTGATAATTTCTAAATGACATATGATAGGGCGTTCATATTTGACACAATATGTCATAAAAATGACATCTCACCCACAAAGATACCGAAAGCGGGGGACCTCAATTCTTTGAATTTGCTTTTTGCAGTAAAACTTTATCGGGAAAAGAAATATAGAAAGTTTATTTAGAATACAAGACGATAATAATACAGCGAGAGTTCAAAATCTGAAGAAATTTGTTCATCTGTTTAAAACAAATGTTACGAAATTCAAAAAGAAATTTTAACTACGATTTTCTATATAAGAAAAACACGGTTAGGCCAAACCCCACGAATTTTTATTTACAATTTGAATAAGGATAAAAAATATTTGAAAAAAAAATTTAAAGATATTAAAAAATATATTTTAGCATTAATTTTTTAATTGAATGATTATTTTCTCAATTTTTCTGTATTAATAATTTAATATTAAAAGTATAAGATAGCGGGCCAAAACTCCAAGTATTATTCCGTACAGAAACAATGATTTTAATTACGTTTTAATTAAGTATAAAAAAAAATTATTATAATTTTGAAGAAAATGAAAAAGATATCAAAAAAATAATAGTAAAGTAGCAAAGTGAAATGGTAACTGGGTCCCTAACTACAGTCTTTAGCTTTTTACATATTCACTACAAGTAAAAATAAAAAAATGGAATCAATATACTAGTAAACTGCAGTACTACATATATAACGTTTTGTCCATCATTAGCCCCGGGGGGTAAGTAGTATACATCTCTGACGATTCATTAGAACCTTAACAATAGATCTAAGGCTATACATGAAGGCATTAACAGATTGTTGAATGGAGGACGTGGTCATTTACAGAAATATTTGTATTACAACTGTCGATGAATATTTACTTTTTTTATACCCTT